>JALMLS010000044.1:0-48781 GCA_038496445.1 Trichosphaerium sp. ATCC 40318 | reverse complement strand
ATGTATTTTATATAGAATTCTCTATGTATTCTTTATAGCATCTTAATGTATTTTTGTGAATTTCAGTAAAAAATACTTTATAAATTACACAAAATATTATTCGATACTTTGGTTCAGATTTAATGCAAAGTCATTTTATTTATTGATCATTACAAAATACAAACATCCTAAATAACACGTACAAGTTAAATACATCGTGTCTTCCATAAACGAAAAAGTAATTTGATCGCATTTAGTTTTGAGAGCCTGAACAATAGTTAATGCGTTTGTAAATGCTAAATTAAGAACGCGGCAGTTTTGTGATAAATTAAATGGAAATAAGCTTTAAAAACAGCATACTTGGAGTTAAAATGCTTTAAATACATTCTTTAATGGTGTAATAAGGGTGTTGCAATGCTTTATCATCAAAACAGATAAGTAAGAGATATTTATGTTTAAGTGATTTTCCAAACCACCTAAAACACGTTCTCCGTTACTTTTTGGATTAACACTTTAACCTGTACCATTGGCTTTCACCTTTAATAATAGCATGTGGATATTGTTGCTAAACCTATGTACCTAAGGTGTTGATGGTTTTTTGCAAATATAAAAAACTAAACCCTAACCCTAACTTAATTTGTACTTTCATAAACCTCAACCCTAGCCCTAACCTAACCTAACTAAATTAGTACATTATTTGGTGGATTTGTACAATAATTCTGAAAATTCCGTATTTAAGGGAATATTATGGTAATTCTATCAAAATCCTGCCATAAAAAAAAAAATAAAAATAAGAATTCTTCACAAATTACCTTAAATCCCAAAACAAAGAATTTAGTGGGATTTATATCCAAAATCCGTTTTCATTTTACCACTGTACATCAAGTTAGGTTCCTACATTGGAAAAAAAGTGCTATAAACTGACATACCATTAGCTGACGCTGAAAGTGTTCGAACAGGATACTGTGACGAATTAATATCGTCTGCACACATATTTAAGGTGTTTGGCAATATCAGCTTCGAATATAAGGTTTAGGGATTGAATTTTTCTTATTTTGGAAAGTAAATCTTAATTTAGTATTTTCCTTTTTGCAGATGCTTGAATTTGCTTAATACGCTGATATATGGTTAATGTATGTGTGCTAAGTGCAGTCATCAAAAATGAACTTCAAATACAGGTTTTGTCTTTAGTAATAATGTAAAATAGCCTAAAATGTGTTTATATGATAGTAAAACGTTTTAGACACTTTTCGGTTTTGGCACATCAGTTTAAGCAGTTTTTTTTTTCAATTTTTCAAAGGCGACCTGTGTTGCTCTAAATCCTTATGGAGGATGCTTTGTGTGTCTGGAATGCATTGTGTAAAAGTAGCAAATTCTGTACGCTGGGTCTAATCTGAGAGGACGCCCTTAATGGAAGAATAAACTTCCATAGACTAAGGTTACTCGCCCAAGTAAAAAGTTTTCTTTTGGAAGTTATCACCTTTTCTAAAGAAAAATCTGGTGACACTTTTTGAGTACGTACTATTGCAGATGGTGTTGTTTTCGCTGTTATTATGTTACCACTTGCTGCCACTTGTACGGTCTGAGGCTGGTTGTCACTAAATGCGCCACCTTCCCATGTTGTAGGTTGTGTAGAATGGTCCCTTTTGGGCGGTTACTTGATTTGTGTTACAATTGGAGTATAGTTGGTTAATTCCATAAACAATAAGCTACCACCACGAAGAGCAACGCCAGATGCTGTTGCAATAACTAAAGCCCATCGCTCGTTATATCAATATCTTGAGCGAAGAATCCATCGAAATCTACTCAATGCATTAGCAACGTGCTTTGTTTCCGTGGAGCAATAAAGTGCGAGACTTAGTTGCACAGCAAAAGGAAGTACTCAATGAATTCAAAACTTCTGGTCTACACAGCGTGATTAGCTTCGGTGGCGCTCGCAATATGACTTGCCTGCTATTTCTGCATGCAACAAAACAAAAAACGAACAAAGCGACACTGCTGCACAAAAAAACGTGTGGTGCATCCTATAAGTGAGTAGGGCGGCAGTATTGCGTAAAAGCGCGCGTATTGTTTTTATAATACAATAATGTAATTTATGCACTTAAACTTACCAAAAAAAATAACACGCACATTGTAGTGCTAGCGATTCGTTATCTTATTGCGTTTTTAGTTGAAACATTTCGTGTCAAAACTTACTTTAATGCGCTTTTAGCTCTACGGTAGCTAACTAGTAGCCGTAAGCAATCCAGTAATCTCATTTGGCATTTTAGACACCACAGGTCAAAACTAATAACAAAATGCGGCTAGCGAACTAACAAACTCGTGTTTAACGTCACTGTGATGCTGGTGTCTCAGTTCAAAGTCTACATAAATTGTTTGACTATCATTCTTGGCTTGTATTTAGCGAACTCTCTGCCATTGCGTGAAGTCAATTAGATAAATATTACCATGTCATGGGATGGCGAAGACGAACTCACAGAAGAATTGGCAGCAATATCTAAGAAAAAACCGCCAGTATCTGCTCGTCGTGTAGCTTCGGTTACAAAACTAGCTCTGAAGTATCGCAAAGTATGTATTGTTTCGTACCTGTGTACTGTAGTTTGTATTAATGAAGGAAAAGAGCGTTTTAGCAAATTAGAAAAAAACTTCGTTTTGTGCCTTTGTAACTTTTGTAACGGGCGAAAAAATAAATTTGTTCTTTTCTTTCAAACGAATTGCTTTTTATTGTAGTGTATAGAATTACAAAGATGTTGTGTACCTTATCGAGCGATTCATCGCAAGGGCACAGCCTGAATTTCGCTTGTCTGGTTTGTACCTTGTAGATTCTATCTGTAAAGTATTCAGAAACAAGTATGGAAGTGACAGAACGTATGCAGATAGATTTGCAAAGAATATCGTGACTACAATTACTCAGGTGTTGGAATGTGTAGAAAAGGATAGGGTACGCGTAAAAATACCGGACTTGTAGCGTTTTAACGCGTGTACTATAAGTTTTGATCGTTTTCTTTTATTATGCATTTTTTCCGTACTAACAGCGAACTTTAGCGTTCTGTGCGTAAGGTTGTAAGTATATGGGGTAAAGGAGGCTTGTTCAACCAAGAGATATTACAAGCACTTGCTTTGGTGATTATGGCAAAGACAGGCCAAGCACCAGAAGGTACTGTACCTTTTGTAAACCGCGTAAAGGAAGAAATGATCGTAAAACAAATCAAACCCACAACAAATTTTATTCTCGCTAGCGAGTGTTTAAAAAGTCTATGTTTGCATTTCTCTATCGGCGGGTGTGTAGCGAATACCTGTAACTACTAGCAGTAGGCCATTTAAAGACTGGGAATGACTACGTGACCGGATGTGAGGTGGGATCCTCGGGTGTTGATGTTCTGTCCTCTCGTGCCATCGACCAACAGGGGTTTCACCGCGGAGGTGGAGAGATCCTGGTTGATAATGAGAGGTAAACCGCCTCAGGCTGGAAACAGAGCAGGGAAAAGCTTCCATCGTGGTAAGCGGGAGGATAGCAGAACTGAGCTCGTACCCATACTCAGCCGGTTTGCGGAGTCAAACCCAGTTTTTTTACTTTTTGTTGTTATTGTTTCAGTAGAATGCATCGCTTACCTGTTATGCAGGTGTACAGTTACCTCAACAAGCACCTCCAACAAACAATTTTCAAGGAGGTGGTATGCCACCACAGCAAATACAACAAAACCAGTGGCCTAATCAAGGTGGTTATCCACCTAATCAAGGAGGATACCAACAGAATAATATGGGTGGAAATGCACCAAACTCGTATCAACAAGGTTACAATCAACAAGGTAAGTATCTATTTTGTAGTTCTACTTTCTTTGGTCTGTATTGATTGTTGGATATAGGAGACTTTGGTAGACAATATCAACAACCTCCGCCTAACTACCCACCGCCACAAGGATACCAACAGAACAATGCTGGATGGAACGGACACCAAAACTTGAACAGTAAGCCTGCTCTTTCAATTGAATGATATCTTACCATTTCTTAGGTTCTCGCACACCTCCTCGGCCTTCAACGCCCCCTGGAAGTGCACAACCTATTCAGACCATTCAACAACCACAAGGTTCGTATATAAGAGCGTAGTTCTTAACTCACGCTGATCACTAATAACCTGTTGCAGTAAATAAGGTGCCAAACCCACTGTTCGATTATGATGAGGAAACAGATGATGCTAGTAGAATAGCAGAACAACAGAGACTACGAGAAGAAGAGGAAAACCGTAGACGACAAGAGCAGCAGAGTGCTGCCGAGAGAAGAACAAAAGAGGCTGTAGCTATTGCTTCACAAGCGTAAGTACTAAGTTTAAATGCTAGACATGTTAAACAGTAAAACCACGTTACCTAAGCTTTTATTCTTTACGTCTTACATTATAATAGGTCAAACAAAGCTATGCTTGTACCTCCACAACAATTATTTAATCAACAAGAGCAAGAACAAGTACGCCACATACATTAATAGTTTGGTGACCAAAAGTGCTTACAACTATCTTTAGCAGAACTCTCTACCACCTCCACCAAAAGACGAGAGTGATGGGAGTTGGCAGGTAGCTCCAGGATATCGTAAAGGTAGGCCACATTGATTTTTTTTATTGTTACAAAGACTGTACTAACATTATCTCCCTTTTTAGTGTTAAGTACTACATTATTTGTTGGAAATCTGGCACCTACTGTAAGCCAAGAAATGTTGTTTGCTATATTTTGTCAACACGGTGCTATAAGATCTGTAAAGGTTTGTATTTGTTTGTTTCTTAATAAGAAACATTGTAGTGTACGGTATTGTGTTTATAAACTCAATTTTAGTACTTGGCGCACAAACACATTTCTTTCTGTAATTTCTATGATCGAGCAGGTGCTGAAAAAGCTAGAGAGGTACAAAATGAAAGGAGTCTGAACTGAGTCTATTTTTTTTCTTTCTCCTCTTCACGTGATTTTTTTGTTGTTCTGTTTTTGAGACATCACTTGGATGGTCCTGGGTTGTAGTTTGTTTTTTGGTTTAATAAAATCATAGGCTACCCATGATATGCTTCTTGAAGGTCGTCCAATGAAGGTTGGATGGGCTCGCGGATTTGGAGCTACAGAGCGATTTAATTGGGAAACTGGTGAATCTGTTGTTCCTATTGGTACATCTAACGTAAGTGAAACACGTGCTTGGCTCTTTTTTTTCTAATCTACAAATTAAGGGATTCAAGCCTTCTATGAACAATACATACTCCAATAGACCTGGAGAGGGCGGAAGCTATGTACGAACAATACAATCTAAACAAACGTTTACTCACCCTAACTTTAGGGTGATAATGATGGTGGCGGTGGCGGTGGCAGGCCTCAACACTTTAACCAAGGAGGACCGCCTCCAGATAACTTCTCTGATAAATTCCCAAGGTCTTTAATAAAGAAGCCTGGGCACGATGGTAATGGTCCACCAAACGGTGGGGACTTTAAAAAGTATAATAATGATGGTGGATTTAAGCAAGGTGGAGACGGGAAGCATGTAAGTCGTTTTACTTGGTTGAGTGTTACGTTATTTGACGGGTTTTTCAGAACTCTAGAAAGCGCCCACGTGAAGGAGGATATGACGGTCTACCTGCTGAGTTAAAGAGAGCTAGACAGCAACAACAGCAATACTCACAAGAAGACATTGAAGAATATTGGAAAAAATACTACAGTACGATTTATTTTTTAAAGAACTCACATGACAACGTACCTTTGGTCCACGTTAGATGTGCTTTCTTTAGTAGCTTGCGTTTTTTACCCCTTAATAAATTTCTAGGTTACTATTATGGCCAAGGTGGCATGGAAGGTGGCGAAGGAGGGTATGAAGGTTCTAGAGACTACTATGGCGGTGGTTATCGCAGTAGAGGTCGTGGAGGGTACCGTGATGGCGGAAGAAGGGGCCGTGATTATCGTTCAGATAGAGGTTATGACCGCGAGCGTGGTGGTGATAGGCGAAGAGGTGGTAGAGACAGGTAGGGTGGCATACTTTTCTTAGACCTTTTTTTTGTGAACAGTAGACTTATTTTTCTTTTTCACGGTAGATATGACAGGTCGTATCGCGATCGTTCTAGTAGGCGAAGAAGTAGAAGTCGTAGTAAGAGCAAAGATAGGCGAGATAAGGATGAGAGCAAATCACGTAGCAGAAGTACAAGCCGAGACCGCTCAGCAAGTCCTCCGTATGTTTTATAGTTCTTGTTATTTTGTGAATTAACCTTGTACAATAGTCGCGAGGATCGTAAGTGATAAGCATTACATCTTTGTCGAAAGGCATAGTGTCTTTTGAGTTGTGTACTAACCAACATATCCTAAAAAATAATAAAAAAAAATTGTAAAGCTTTCAATATGTTTGTTTGCAACACTCATGTTAAAAAATCTTGTCTACTGTATCTTGTTGAGTTATTCTTGTTTGTAGAATCGGATAAATAATTTCCTACGCGTCTAATGGTACGGACAAAACCAGTGTGCAACCTTAGGATAGCGAGCTGTGTGCTGTACAATATTCTCTTCACTTAAGTTAGTTAAGTCATTTTGTGTAACGCTTTTCGTTACTTGCTTTAACACTACCTAAACGAGAAACCGTTACTCCGGTCACATACCTATTAGACTGTTAAAATGTCAAGGAGCAATGATGATAAAGAATATTTAGATCGTATAGAGAGGCTAGAGGATATACTAGAAGCTCAAAAAGGAGTTTTAAAAAAATTGAAAGCAAAAGTAAGTTTTCGGTTTTTGCAGCTTACTAAAAAAAGACTCAATCGCCATTTTGGCGATTAGCATATTTCCTCTGACACGTGTTTTTTTAGAAAGCTTCTGCAAAATCCTTAAATAATTACCCCGGCAAAAAAACTATTTTCCCGGTTCATGTGTTCAACGATATTCCTCTACTAGATTTTGTTAGCACAATGTTTCACACAGATATAGATAAATCGGTGGGTGTAGAGAAACAGAAAAAGGCACTGAATGCTATAATATGTAGCTTGTTACAATCTGGAGAAAACCTTAAACAGAATCAACGACCTGTGCTTGTTGTATGTTTAATGCAACAGACACAACTTATAGTACGTCAATACTGCTCGAAGTATGCTTATAATACTCATAACGATTAGTGCAAGACAGCTTATTACTCCGGAACTAAACTTAAACAATCTCGAAAGAATGATTGCCTGGTACGCTGTTACTAACACTTTTGCATTGTAGTATGTCTAACTCATTCCTAGATTGCTTTATCTATAGCTAGGCACTGCGTTAAGGAGTGCACAGTCATTCCAGAAACTGAAAAATCGACTATTTTCCAACCACTTTTTTCTCAATTAAGCGATAATGTTACTTTGGCTTCTGCCGACTTCATCGAAAGATGCGATCCGCCACACGTTATGAGCATGACACAAAATATTAAGATACTTAAACAAGTATAGTAAAACGTGGCAAAAGCAAGCCGTGAACCTGTAAAATCCGAAAAAAAAAATGTAAATTACCAATTCCCCGATTCAACGATGGTCAACCGCTTTTGTACAGTTTAAACAGTTTAAATTGATACTACATTAACGCTACATATTATTCCGCGCAACGTAATGTCTAGTAAGGGCAGAAACGCACCAACTAAAAAAATACAAAACTTTGTAAGGCATCACGTTAGTAATAGAGGTTCTACCACGCGATTTCGTGCTCCTAGGTGCGTAACAACAAACTTAGAAAGTAGTTTTGACACAATTTAACTCTGGAACAGCCTGTTGGTTATTCAACAAGTTCTAGAAGCGTTTATTGAAGAGATGGTTGAAAACGGAGAGCTCGTTGCAAAAACAGCGCTAAAAGCTAAACATCCAAACCAAAAGTACCTAAATGCAGTTTACCTGCGCATTTACGATTTTCTATTTAGAGTTAGCAGCTTAACAATCACGAGAAATGATATTTGCAATGTGATTGCTACATCGTCGTTTAAACATGCTATTAAACCTGAACAAGCGTGGCAAACTGCGTACGCGGTTGTATTGTTAAAATCTAACTTGTTAATAGATCAAAAAAGGCTAAAATGAGCAAGTACTTCTTAGAGCCTACAAATGCATCAAACGCCAAATCATGAATGAACCAAGCGAACTATAGCATCACGTACAATTCGTTAAAACGAAGAAAAACCAAAAACTGTCACGCAAGGTGTCAACGCTTGTTGCTCTCATCATACAGCTGTAACAATAGAGGGGATAAATGTGGAAGACAAGCTAGGCGTAGTAGCCAAATAGAGTGGAGAGTTTGTTAGAATTAAATAAGTTTCATAAACGTCAAATTATTGTTTTGTTGCGAGCGTAAATGTCAAAGTATACCTACGGCGCTACTAGTCGTGGAATACGTGCTGAACGAAATAATGGGCATAGACGGCTATCACGTTCATACGTTAACGGCAAAAAGAGTTCTAGCTTCTTCAGGTATAATCCAGGGACTAATAACTGGGTTATTTTCGCTACAGACCGTTCTGGCAGGCCAAATCAGTTTAATCGCGTAGAGGTACACTAGTATACCACTAGAGAGAATAACGCAATGAATTACCAAAATAGTCATTTTTAACTCTAAGACCGTTAGAAAAACATGACAAAGAGCGTACCTAAGGGCTACACGCCAACGTGCCCTTTTTGCCCTGGAAACGAGAAGGAAACTGGAGAACATCTACTTTATTACGGCGAATCTGGTGCGTGTTATTGATTTATTGTTGGTTTTACGCTAATTTACGCAAAAATAAAGCTTCAAACTGGAATTTGCGCGTAGTTCGAAATAAATACCCCGTAGTCCATCCACCCTGCCAGAATGAATCGCATAATCATTTAGTAGAACAAGAAGATATACAACAGAATCCACAACTTGCTTTGGGTTATCATGAAGGCACGTGTAATGAGAAATAGCCTCGGGTTTTTTTAAATATTTCTTTTTTTATGAAACAAAAGTTTTTGTCGGTTTTGTACAGTCTGAGCACCTTACAGACTCGGGTAGAATAACTTGAAACATATTCGATTGCAATACATCATTTTGGTGTCTAAATAGTTTGGTAGTTGTTATTGAAAGCCAAGAACATAATGTAAGATTGGTTCCACCAAAAAAGGATCAAGTTCATTATCTCGTGCATGCCTTTCATGAACGAGGAACAGAAATAAGCAAGGATGATTTAGTTAAATCCGTATTGATGTTTAAAAACCAGGTATGACTTCCTCTTGAATGTTTTGTTTAGATCAAAAAAGGACCCTAATAAGAAAAAAATAAGAATCAACTAATGTTTCTTTCAAAAGGGAAGAAAAGCTGGTGCAAGTCTCTTTCATCCTCATTCACAAATAGTCGGGTTACCTATACTTCCACATGAACTAAGTGATCGTGTTCATCATGCAATGATGTATTACAAGAAGCATAAACGACGTGTTATGATGGACGTACTTAAAAAAGAGCTTGATGATAAATCACGTATTATTGCTCAAAATGACCACTTTGTAGCTTTTGTACCTTATGCTGCTCTTACTCCTTATCAAATTTGGATATCTCCTTTGAACCCATCACATTCATTCCTGAATTGTAATAAGAAAGAAATAGATTCTTTTGGATCTATTACACATCAAGTTTTTTGTAAACTTTATAACACATTGTCTGATCCTGACTATAATTTTGTCATTCATAATGGACCTACAAACCTTGATAAGTATCATTTTGGGAATGAATATTCTATGGAAGATGTACATCATTGGCACGCTGATGTGTTTCCTCGTCTTGCTCCAGGTACGGTCCCAGTTTTGTTTGATTTTTTATTCGGATGTTGCTTTGTTTAAAGATTGTCCTTTAGGCGGATTGGCAGGTTTTGAATTTGGTAGTGGTATGTTTAGTAATAGTAGTATCCCAGAAGAAAATGCAAAAGAGTTAAATAAGATTATTTACTAAAAAGCAGTTTTGGGTTGTTTGTAAACCACTTGAAAAGCGAAGAAAAAAACATGAAATGTTCCTTTTTTTTTTCAATGATACTGTTCTACAATGTTAAGCCTACGTTATAAAAAATTATTGAGTAACTACATGGCAGTCATTCTCCTGTAATAGAATAGTAGCAAACTTGACAGAAGCCTACCTAAGTTGCCATGCTAGCAAGATGACTTTTGTCAATTGTTTCTTATTAAGGATAGTTTTCTGAAATACCGAGAAATATCTTAAATATTCTGGTTCCAAAACTCACAGCAAGTTTACAAACAGTTTTAGAATAAGCGCAATTGTTTAGTTAATTTGTATCACGACCTACAGAGTGTACATGAGATCCATCTCCAGATGTGCCATCATTTAGTGTTGTATTAGTGCCAGTCCCACTCCTAGATGCTGTAGCAGTGTTTAATAGAGCTCTATTTCTCATGTCACTCCAAAACTTAGGGGGCACAACTAAGTGGCGGTTTAGTAAATAGCATTGAAGAATAATTGACGTACAGAATAAAAGACCAACAGTGAAAATCGACCAACACGACCATACGAGTACACCTATTATACCAACATATCGTGGCCATAGCTCTAGGCTCCCTATGAGGTGTTTAAAAGAAAGAATTACAACACATGACCTATCGTACCGCAGCCAGTTCCACCACTAGTTTGACACATCAAATTTGTTAAAAAAGTAGTTTTTATATCTACTCTGAGAGAATAGGAAACCATAGAAAAGAATCCAAGGGCTACGAGCCACATTGAAAGTACACTGTGTAGCATAACCATATCTGCTCTGACATACTCTTTTTTTGTTTGTTGAGTAACTTTAGACTTAGTAGAAAGGTAAGACGGTGTTGCACGTGTTACGTAAAAAATGATGTTAAGAAAAAAAAAAAAAAAAAGCATAAGCAAACTATTTGTTCGTACATTTGCAAGACATATTCTAGTAATCTTGTAAATTATGTAACCAACAGCAATAGTATTTACCATTAGAGGAATGGAAAATAAGAAAGAACTTATTATAATATTCCAAGTTTGATCTCGTATACTCACTAGCAAGCGATTAGAAAACTATACTTTTTTTGCTTGAACAAAATTTCGCTAGTACATGGTATTACATACATGTACAACCAGGAATACAAACTGAAATTACAGGTCTTATTTCTCCTCGGTAAATTGCAACCGAAATGAATATGAAAGGAATTATACCAGGTGCGAAACATAGTAACCAACTACACATAGATAAACAAGGCAATAAGTACTCAATATACTTACCGCTTCCAACCTGTGTATGGTTTAGCCACTGCTATGCGTGTATAAGCTAAAGTAATTGCAGTTGTAACACCACCGGCAAACCAATAGTATACTGTCATATAGGCGAAGAATAAACTGAAAGTTCCTAAGTTTCACAAGTTAGCACGTGATAATTTTTTCCTGGATTGCTTTTTTTTTTTTGTTGTTTTACCTTGAATTATACATGCTGGTGTGTGTTCGTAACTATCAGCTAACCGTGCGTGGTTGGTGCATTGTACGTTATCCCAACCAATGATAGGTACAAGAAGGGCAAAGAAAGAAGTTAGCACAGCACACCTAAATATAGATTTAGGCTTGTACTTTTTTTGTTTTTATGAGTAAGAACTTAACGTACCAGTATTCAATCAAAAAATATGTTACAGCTATGCTCTTTCCAGAATACGTATTACTGAATGTGTGTACAAGTACTGAAAAAAGACTCACAGTGAATACAATAGGTGTTATGATAGTAGATATCTAAAAAAAACAATAAACAAAAAGTAAAACGCGGTAATTCCGTACTAGTTTCTCAACTTTACAATCAACTAACGGACATTTTAAATTGCATCTATTGGCTATAGGATCACGGGCTAACGGATCCTTACAATCTTCACTGACGAAACTTATGTTGTTTTCGTTACAAAAGGGAGGTTCTGTAAATGCTGGTAACGGGACGCCTTAAACAACGCGTTTTAGATATTCCAAAGTTCTGAGAAAACCAATGGGACTAACCTGGTATTAATTCTTCAGTAGCGCTGCAATTGGGCTTCAAATCAGGTCTGGAGTCGAATATAAAACCACACACGGCTGTTACGTGCTCGCAAAGAGATATACATGGATTTTGAGGTAAACCTGGCGCATTGCAATCTGCAACTGTTCTAAATACACTCTTACACGCTAATTCTTTCGCTGCGTAACCACACCTGTAATTATGTCATTTCGGGCATTTTAAGGTTTGTAATATAATACTAAACTACTTACTCTCCGTTAAAGAAGGACGACTGAGATACTGTGTGCGATAGTTGTTCGTATGCGTCAAGTAGCACATTTATAGATTCTAATTGACGAGGAAGAGCTGCGAAACCACCACTAGACGCGTTACCTGTATCATATGCGCATGGGTGATCAACTGGAAGAGGCACACATGAGATAAGCTGAGCAGAGGTGATAGACGTAGTGCAGACTACCAGTACCACTATGTATAAAACGGAGTTCATGCATCTAAATAGTTACTCTACAGTCTAAAAACAGGAATTGCATAAAAAAGCAATAGTCAACTTAATTAAAGACATTCTGTTACTACATCATTAAAACAATATTTCTACGCTGGCTATGGCATTTGCCATCCTGCAAAGGATATTTTGCCAAAAGGTCAAACGGCGAAATTCTGGGCTATTTGCTCTGTTCGCTTTCGATCAGGCCTTCGCTATTCTCGGGACAAGAACTCTACCTTCGCTCACATATTGTCAGCCATAGTTGCAAAATTTGAATAGAAATTTCACAACAGGTTTCGGTGTTGTTGCCGAAATTTCGGTAGATTTGCAATTATCCAAACAGAAAATTCATAACTGCAAAGTGCAATGTAAACGTCACTTGGTTGAGGTTTAAGTATTCCTCGCTGCTACAATGTACAGGGTACGCAATTATGAAAATTGCACTCTAGCCACTACATATTGACCTTGAAACATAATCGACTATGTAACACAAGAAATTTACAATTGGTCAGCAGTAGTCAAGTGTTCAACAAGAGATAAAACTCAAAGAACAAATTATCGATTGTTTAACCTGTGTTAGCACTTTGATTAAACGTAGAACATTAATTAACTTGTTGTTTTGATCAATACAACAAAATGAACCAAGACACCGCATACTTTGACGAAATACCCATTGAAATCGCTGTAATGATACTACACCATCTTCCGTTTATAGTTTTTGACTCAATAGTGCATACATCAAAGCTATTCGCACAAATAGCAACTCAATACCTGGGATACAAAACAAAAATACCAAAAGTGACAATAACAAAGAGGAAACAACTCAAAAAACTGTTCAAGAAAGCTCCCAACCTGATTAAGAAGTGTGAGATTATAATAGCCTTCGATGATTTTCAACAAAAGGACTTTATAAAGTACCTCTCAGAAGTGTACATCCTGAACATTTCATCAACAGAAATAAATCACTTGGATTTTTCAAAAGGTAACATCACACATGGTATCGCCTTTAACAATATTTCTGTCAATGATAAACGACTTAAACAGGTATACGGATTACATACAATAAGGCTGAGCGGATGTGCTGTTTGTTTAAAAGGCATGAAACTATTGGCAGGGTCTAAAGCAGTTGACCTTTCAAATGCTGTTATTTATAGAAAGTTGGAAATAAACAATGGTGTTCAGCTACCAAAGCCTAAAATATGTGATAAAGGAGTTAAACTATTGGCTGGAATCCATACAATAAATCTATCACGTACCAAAGTAACAGATGAAGGTGTAAAAGCGTTGGCAGGTGTTCACGAAATTCAGCTCTCAGAGACTTCTGTAACAGATGCAAGTGTCGCTGGATTAGCAGGTGTTCATTCAATTGATCTTTCAAATACTGTAGTTACAGATAAAAGTATTAAAGCTCTGGCAGGAGTTCATACCATAAACTTATCATTCACCAAAGTAACAGATGAAGGTGTAAAAGCACTGGCAGGTGTACACGAAATTAAACTCTCAGCAACTCAAGTGAAGGATGAAGGTGTAAAAGCATTGGCAGGCGTTCATACAATTGATCTATCATACACTCAAGTGACAGATAAAGCTATCAAATCATTGGCAGGAGTACATACAATCAATCTATCGAATGCATACTGCATATCAAATGAAGGTGTCAAAGCACTAATAGGTGTTCATACCATTGATGTATCGTCCACTAGAGTGAATGATCTAAATATTGGGGCATTAGCTGGAGCGCATTCAGTACAGATATGAAACTGTAATTTCAAAATCCCAAACATTGTTGCTTGTGATACCTCAGACAACTAAAATCATTTCATTATGTTGCTATGTGGTATTGTTTTATCAAAATTAAAAAAACAACATTATTTTTTCACTGTTCACACTGTCATTTGTTAATACTGTGAATCACATAGCTAGAGATGTTAAAAGAATACATTATTGATCTGACACGAAACTGTTTAATAGGTGAGAATGTTGTTATAATTACATCCCATACAAACCAACTGCACTTTCTATCTAGACATTTACATCTCCACAACGCACAGCGTGTATTTTGTTAAAACGAGTATTGTACTCTTGCTCTTTTATCCGTAGTCGAGCAAATATCCGCCCAAGTCTCTCTTTGCTTACACGTGTACATGTGTAGAACGTGATGAGGTGACGCTTGGGTAAAGCCTTCAATTAAGAAAGCCACAGTATTTCCCACCTGAAGTACAATGAGATGACCTGTTTAGCCCAAGCTGTTTACCAATAAATACTTACTAACCTGAAGTGACTTATCATATAGGGCAAAATGATAGCTGCAAGCTTTGGAGCACGTGATAACACGCTCCTACAACGTGTCCAGCAAAAAACCCGGGAACACAAAGCTAAGCAACAAAACGTTAAGTGAGCTCTTTGCAGTTTTTTAAAAACATGCTAAAATCCTTGTCATATCAGAACAAACGAAGGAAAGTAAGGAACAAATATACGCCAGAGAAAGAAACCTTTTCCTTTTTCTGTATGCAAGTAACAAATAATGATTTAGTGCTGAACTCCACTCACTTCTACTCTTAGCATTGCTGCGAAACTGTCATTTGACTATGGAATGACTGTTATATGCGAACGAGTACCACTTTCAGTTACAATACTGGTATGTTCAGGACTTGCTTGCTATAGTATGCTACAATATCTACAAAACGGAAGAGATAAACCCAACAGATTTCTTTCAACCTACATGAATTATGGCTCTGGTAAAATCCCAAAACCCGTCTAAGTGACAAACCGTTACTCAAATTGTAGCCGGTGTATGAGATATTAAAGTTAGTATGAACTCACTATTTTGTTTGGTGAAAAAATAAACAGATAAAGGGAAATGTTTGTGTTAATGAGTAGTAAAAAAGAGACTTTTGGTCAAACGTCAAATGTAAGGCTAAGAATTGAAGCGACAGCTAACCACATTTGAAGTATTGATAATTCCTGAGAGCATCCTTAGCTTGGAGGTGCTGTATTTGAAGGTGGAGGGTTTGGTGACCTTGGCGCAGAACGAGCAAGTGTTGGTGGAACTGGAATAGACTAAACTCAAGTTACATAAACAAAAAGAATGGTTTTGTAAAGCTCTAGTTCTAAAAACGTGCATGTTGACACTCACCACGTGTTGTTCTAGTGAGCAAACAAGAGAACATAAGTAGTATTACAGCTAATAGTACTCTTGTAGTCATAACCTTGGCACTGCTTACGTTTTGCCTTGGGGTGCATTTAACCATTTTAAGTTGAAGCAAATAGTTGTTTCGCAATTCACAAAACTGCTTGTAGAACAGAAAAGGCGGTGTCACCACTGAGTTATCACTGAATTCAGGTAATTAAATATCTTAAACCATTTCTTAATTTGGTAAAGTACAGAGCAAGTCAATAATAAAGTTGTTTTATTCGATAAATTAGGAAAGTGACAAAGGTGTTTTTTTGTGACAGTATTTTTTCGTTGCTAGTTAAAGGGTAAACAAAACAGACTTTCCAGTCAAAAGGCAAATATAAAGACGAGACATGAAGAGACAGTTAACCACAATTGAAGTATTGAGAAAGGCCTGAGAGAGTATCCTGAGCTTGGAGGCGCTGTACTTGAAGGTGGAGGGGTTGATGACCTTGGCGCAGAACGAGCAAGTGTAGGTGGAGCTGGAGTGCGAATAGACTAAGAAAAAATGTTAACTCAAAACGTGAAAAGAACAAGTACCCTGACTGTGACATCTCCTGATGTTGTAATTCCATTTATTGTTGCAGTAACGCGTGTTGAGTTGTTCACAAATGATCCAACAACGTCCACTGGTTGAACACCAACTGACTCTACAAACAAGGTCAATATTTCTCGGTTTCTGTATTACGAAATCAAACAACATACGTGAAACAGTTACAGTAACTGTTGTTTGCGCTTGACGTTTCTTCGACGATGGTGATTGAACCGCTGTTGTCAGGTTTACATCTACACCCAATCCATTGGCTACCTCTACGTTGATCTTAGTGAGGGTACCGGAATCCAGAGGATGTGGATCATCAAGATCTATTGATAAAGACGCTTCTAGCGTATACAAGTTAGAACAGTGAAAAAAATACTGCGAAACAATATAACGTGCCTGTGGTGACACATCTTATATTTTGATTAGAGCTATCAAACTGTATGACACCTTTACCAAGTATCCATGTACCAACTCCTCCTGAATATTGAAGCAAAAAAGGTCCATCAGATGGGTAGAACAATGCACTACCCAGAAACTCAGTTGGTGGAGATTGAGTTGAACCAGGTGCTGTCAACATATTATCATCACCAATCGATACTTCAATATTACTCTCCTTGAAATAACGATTAAGTAATTTTTAAGTGAATGAAAGAACAAAAGAAAGACGCACTGTTGTTTCCCATCCAAGTATTGCAGTAAATGAGTTTGCATTGTTTTGAATAATACAGTCCAATCGTGGTTCTATCTACAACGTAGGTTGTTAATTTTTAAGCTACCAGCTACTTTGTTGGCTTACATTTGGAAAAGTATTCGTTGTGGCTGGCGGAGAGGGATTGTCGCTGGGAGGAGGGGTGCTATTTGTTAATGTAAGACAACATAACACGTGAAGAAATGATAAAGCATCTTACATAATGGTAGGTACAAATTCAGTTGCTCTGCCAATTAATTCAGTTGTTACAGCCTTTGCTGATACAACTGGATCAAACCCTGATTCGAAATCAAAGTAGTAAAGAAGGTTGGGATCATCAATTGGTGGATTTGATGCGATATCGATGACTTCTTGTGAAGAGAAAGTCCTTGTAACACCACAATCAATAAAAACTAAAGAGTACTTGCTGTTGTACTTACTTGTTCCATATCCTCACTTCATCCATTTCTCCCTATTCATGTAATAAGTCATAATATACTGTATAAACTTACCCTGAAACCCCATTGTACTTGATCTTGATAGGTTACACAGCCAATCGTAAAAAAACCCTTCCAGTTCTAGTTAACATCTTAACTCCCTGTACAAGCGTACTTGTTCTGATCGTATCAATGGTTCTTTAACATCATATTCTCTGCGAGACTCATTCTCTCCTTGATGAGATTGTAAAATGATTTTGCCGGTTGAAGCACGTGCAAAGTATACGTAAGTCTAGAAACAACAACTATTACAACAAACACTAGGCAGGTTATTATACTACGTACCCACGCCATTGACTTGACTCTTGCGTCCACGTTTTCATTAAAATTAAGTGGTTGCTTATCGTAATTATTGACAGGTATATAGCGCTCAAAGGCGAGCTGACCCTTCGATGTCGGTTTGTTATTATCGCCAATACTGAAGTACAAGCCCTTGCCATCGCCTTGCCCAGCACCTGATGTCCCAAATATCGAAAAAATACCACACCCTCTGCTGCAACCACTGGCACAATGATCGTTAGCAAATGTTGAGCCTGAGCTTTAATGTATTATTGGACGTACGTATCTTGAAGTTTGACCCAAGCACCGATAGATAGATCGTCGTAATCACGAAAATCTTCGTTGTTTATCTTGATACCACCACTGGTGTCATATGCGTCTGCATTACCTGTAAAGTTGGCTGAATTGCCTGAGGGTAAACCTACACGCCAATTACTTAGGAATTTTTATCTGTTTTTTGATATTAATCAGATACAGCAACAGTATGCTCTGGCTAAAGAAATCTGTTTTGATGGCGTACCAAGTGTTGTTCTTGTGAGTAAGCTCGTAAAAACTATTACTATAGCTAATTGTACCATACCAGTCATGAAATTATAGTGACGAAATGATGTGATGCTGTTAGAGCAATAAAATATAAGTTTCTTAATTAAGACATGAATAAAATAAAACTGAATTAAAAGTCTCGATCGTTAAAACCAGTGCTTGAAGTCTATCGTGGGTCCTTTGAACGAGGTTGTTAAGCTGTTGTAAATAATCCATGTAGTATCCACAATCATGCGAAACGAATGGCCTACGCGCTAGTACTCATAGAAAGCTAAAACAAAAACTACAAATATGTTGTGAGGCAAAAAACGGTTGACACAAAGGTTCTTATTTAGGATAATTTATCCTATATAACCCGAATTACGTCTCACAACGCCTAAGGACAGCAACTAGGTATATTTCTTGGCTTATAATGGTACATGCAGAGCTAAACACTACACGTGCACTGTAAAGCTTATACGTAGATGAACGCTTGCACATAGAGCAAAAAAGAGCCAACTCAACATTCGCTGAACTACGGCAATTTGTAAAAAGACGCAATCGCAACCAGACTAAGCCACTTTGTTCAAAACCTCATCAAATGCTACAACGATACACCGGCTTTACAGGAGCAGTGCCTGCGTCAACTTTAGCGATTTGTACGCTAGCCATTACAACAGCAACGCTTGCTATTACTCTCACAGTATCCAAGTCGCTCAACCACACTCCAAAATCGCTGTTTGTACGTCGTACTGACCTGTGATGATCCCCATTACCTAAACTGTCTAAATGTAGATACCACCGCTCAGTTTAACTGGTAACCACGCTCCAGAGTCATTTGTTTATATAGCAGGATTGGGAACAGCAGCTTTAGTTTTCCTTACTCTAGCTGTACTCCTCAGCCAGATTATAGGCTTTATAAGGAACCAAGCCCCTAATCTAACATTATATTGTAATATTGCAGTTATGGGCGGTTATATCGCCGCTGTAGGCTTAGGGACACAAGCAATAGTGCCTTTACAGGTACGCTTACATTTACCAAACTCTACATTTTCAACTAACGACAACAGTGCCTCCAAACAAAGTGAAAACGCGTCGCGCGCTCCATTAAATCATGAAAAATGTTCCCACTTTTTCCCATTTTGTTTCTCAGTTTTTTTGTTGAAAAAGTATTCATTTCTACTCTAGCATGATATACTCGACGTTATTGAAGGACAGGCAATATTGAGTACACAATCTATCATCCATCAAGGTTAGTAGACGCTCTGAGCTGATTTATTTCAGTGTATTTATTTGTATTTAATAATTTTCTTCTTTTTTGGAACTGAAGCTTAATCTCGGCTAGGTGGAGCAGGTGCATTCTTTTTTGGTTCCTTAGCTCATGCTTTATGTGTGTGTATCCTTACCAGAACAATGACGCTCATTTAAAACGAAGTCATTCCCAATACGCGCATTTTTAAACTTTTTTTTCCTTGACATAAAGGTTATATTTATCATGTTGTCATAACGAGCAAAACTCAAAGTGGAGCTCTTGTAGCGTTCGCTAAAGGTCATATAAGCTTGAAATCTTATTACACCAAACTTACCTGCACGTGCTTTGTCTGTACGTCGAAGGAAAATTTTTTTTTACACTTTTTGGTTTACGCACCCAAAAGGCATCACGATTGTGGCGGCCATGATACTTCATCCGGCTTCAGGATACATTTTTTCGAAGTCCACATATTATAACATTGGCGGAGCCACACAGTGGACGCTGGTACTTGCGTTAATAGGATTTTTTGGCAGCTACTATTGGGACTTGGAGTACGCCTCCCAAGTTGCACTTTCAGGTTCTAACAACGAGCTTAGCAAGTTCTACATTGGTGTAGTGCTCATTGAAGAACACAAGGAACCATAACTTTGAAATGTGTAGGCGAAGCTAATCGGTGTGATGTTATTGTAAAGGCACGCACAGGCGCAAAGAGGTATAAATAAAAGAGTAGTTGTAGCGCTAAAACACTGAGACACTTGGTTTGAAGTAATTATTTTTATTAAGATGTTTGTTTCATTCTACGTTACGGTGGGGTGATACCTTTGAGAAAATAAGCGTCGAACAGAGAAATATTAATAAAAAACTTGGCTTTGTGATTTGGCTTCAGCCTGAAACAGCATTTTATCTTCAACGACAGAGTCTCATTGTGAGAAGTTCACATCAGAAGCAAGAAAAGAGACAGAAATCGAGAAAATGCATTCTAGTGCGTACCGAGCGCAGAACGAACGTTTGCATCGCCAAGAGAATATCCAGAACGTGTTTTGGCAAACAACGTAAGGCTGCGTTTATTCAAAAAGTACCTGGGTCCTGCTTGTAGAAACAGTTCATGTCTTTGTACCTACCAAGTAATGCTCGCGTTGTAGTGAAACTAAAATTTAGCTTATCTTGACCAAAGTTGTTTTCTTCCTGAGAAATTTCGCGCTTAAGCATTTTAGTTTTTTGACATAGTATCGCCACACAATGCCTCCAAAGTTTGATCCTACCGCTGTACACGAAGGTACAATTAACTTTTAACACTGAAGCTAAAGATCTACTAGTATTCGTCCGCGCTTGGGGTGGTGAAGCTCCAAATGCCGCTACATTGGCCCCTAAAATCGGTCCTCTCGGTATGGTACGTTACAAAAGGCGATTGCAGCTATTTTTCTATTCTTCTTCCGGATTCGACACAAAGGGGTTTATTTGTCGTATTTATCAACGCCGACGCGCTTGTAACACTCTGTAGTCCCCAAAAAGATTGGGAGATCAAATTGCTTCTGCTTCAAAAGACTGGAAGGGTATTCGCGTAACCTGCAAACTTACAGTGCAAAACAGACAAGCTGAATGCACAGTTGTACCTACAGCTTCTGCTCTCATCATTAAAGCACTAAACGAACCTGTGCGCGACAGAAAAAAGGAAAAGAACAGTGCGTAGCTACTTTACACAGCAGAATGCGCAACATTCGCATTTTTTTTTTTGTTGTGGCAATTCACTTAGACGTCATTAGTTCTCCATGATGGTGACCTCACACTTGATGACGTATATAATGTCGCTAGAGCAATGAGATTCAAATCACTCGCAAGAGACTTTTCTGGTGTTGTTTTGGAAATGTTGGGTGCTTGCATGTCCGTAGGTACGTACTATGCGCCGTTTGACGCGATATTCAGCACAAAAGCGACGATTACGTTGATTTTTTGTGAAAACGTATTTTTTTCCGTTTTGAAACTGTTTGTTTGTTGTGTTATTATACCGAATACTTACGATTGTTATAGGCTGTAAAGTAGACGGTAAATCTCCAAAAGATATTATCGCTGAAATAAAGTCTGGTACGTTCTCTTTTTAAAGGCAATTTTATTGACATGCGACTTGTTACTTACATTGTTTTTTTTCTACAGGTGAACTTGAACCACCAACGGAATAAATTGTAACTGAAATAAAAAAATACCGAAAGACCAAAAAACGTAGTAATGATTTTTTTGTTGTGAATATTTTCTCAGTTTCACTCGATTATTTTCGAGAAATAGACATGTCAAACGCATGGTAGAATTGTGTTGTTTGGAGTTACGTACTTAGATCATACTCCATGAGTACAGAAGTTCGGTGTTTTTTTTTGTTTTTTTCTGAAGTTTACAGTACATTTTTACTGCACGTTTTGTAAAACATTTGAGTAACAAATTCCTTTGAGACAAAACCCTTTCAGTTTGCAGTGTACGCCATCGGCGATGCACGAGAAGGATTATAAAACCAGAAATTCCACAGACTTTATAACTCTCCGTATTACTATGCTTTCTGTAACCTCCAAAGAGGGTATATTCTTGTAGGCAATTCCAGGGATACAAAATGACGGAAAAGTTGACGTCCGAATATTCCCACAAAATCAAAACGCTTTTTTATGATAAGCAACGTAACGAAGACAATCCTTCTCGAGCTTTAAGTACCTTATATACCGCGTTACTTAATCTAAGCGCCTTCGTTTGTCTAATGGAAGGCAACGCGGAACGCGACTTTCTCTCCCGATTGTCTGCGACTATTTTCGATGCAACACCGAGGGAGGCACGTTTTAATTCTTGTTTAATAATTTTTTTTGTTTTTTTTTTTTTATTTGTTTTGCTCTGTGATGTTTCGAAACGTCACGTGAGGTTTCAATGCATAAAACATATTATTGATTTGATTAACATTAATTGTATTGTATTTTAGAAACTCGCGTTTGCTATAGAGGAGAATAATTATGAAAAGGTGATACAAACGATTGCTGTACGTATGATATTAAAGGAATAAGCGGTTTAGAGAAATCCCAACATCATCATTTTTTAACTCATTAAAAAACAAGAGGATCGTTTTTTTTTTCTCTTTTTTGAATTCCAGCCGTTTCTACCAAACGTGTTGATCCGTAGGTTCTCTTATTGGGTTATATACAACCCATAGATAGTATATATTATGATTATAACATCATTTATAGGGAGGAGTTAACGTGAACAGCTTAAGCGCTAGAAGTATAGATCCTCCTTTAGTAAACGCAACAAAAGTTGGTAATCTGGCAATAGTAAGAGCTCTTGTAGAAGCGTACGTGTCACTTGTTTACACTATAAACAAATCCTACCATCTATATGCGTCTTTGTTCATTTTTAAAGTAGAGGTGCTAATGTTGATATATCTGGTGCAAATAAAGGTCCTACAGCGCTATGCATCGCCGTTGGTACGAAGAGACTATTATTTTTTCTGATTGTTGTCACCTGTCAACGACATCAAATCTCTTTCTTTTCTTTTTTGTTTTTTTGTTGTTGAAAAAGTATAACTCGTTGGGAGTCACCTTGGTTACGTTAATAGCATCAAAGGAGGTTATTTAATTAGGCTTATTTGTGGGTGATCGTTAATTTTAAATTATTGACCGCACATGACACCAATTTGATCAGAAATCCTTTCTCTTCGCGTCGTAATGCTTTATATTGCTTTGTGTAAAATAAACTTATTTATGTTTTTTAAGAGAACGGACGATTGGCGATTGTTAAGTACCTTGTTGATCACGTGCGTAATAAGTCAAAAATTATAATGGAAATGTATATTTCAAACTAATTGCAAGTAGGGCGCAAACATAGAAAGGGAAGTATCAGAAGGGTGCACGCCTTTGTACAAGTAAGAAAAAACTACGAAACTAAAAAAAAAAGAAAAAGAAACTCAAAAATGTCAAAGCCTACCGAGATGTTCTGTGATTTATTCATGCCAACTAATACATTTAAAGGGCTTGTGTACATGGTCACTTGGGTATAGTAAAGTACCTTCTTTCCAAGGGAGCATGTAGAGACGTTAGATCAAGTACTGGAAAAATACCTTTTCATATTGGTAAGTTGCTTCACTCAAACTATCCCTTTAGAACTCTTTTTCTCTTATTCCTATAAAATAGCGTGTCAAAATGGACATCTTGAGATAGCTAAACTATTAGAGAATACAGCAGATGACCCAGCCAACCAAGTACGCCAAAGGGAAGCGAAAGGATTAAAATGACAGTTTTTTCTCTTCAGATCTCCTCTCAAGGATTTACAACACTTTGGGCTGCCTGTAGTACTGGTAATTATGATACAGTAAAATACCTTCTATCAATAGGAGGGAAGGTAAATTGCTTGTGGTAGTAAACGCACAATTGACGAAATTAGGTTAATTTTACTGCACCTAACCCAAAACTTCACGGAAAGCACAACAGCACACCATTATACGTACACTGGGATTTTTATTTTTTTTATGTCTTTTATATTTATGATTCAATTAGGTATGCTGTCAACGAGGTCATTTGGATGTAGCAAAGCTACTTATTGAGCATGGAGCAAATTTAGAGATTAAATTCAAAAATTTATTTACTCCTCTATATGTCGCTGCTGATCACGGACATGTTGATATTGTTCGTTTCTTAGCATCTGTAGGTGCTAACGTAGATGGTAAAATTATAATTAAATACTTTGATCACAAACTTATATATTATATAGCGCTCAGTGATGGCACAACACCGTAAGCTTGATTTCGGATTTTTTTTTCTTAAATTATTACGCTAACCCCTTCCTTCTCAATAAAGGACTTACGCAGCTGCAAGAGAGGTGAGTATTCTATTGGATAAACTAAATCGCTTTTGTATCTAACCTAATGACGTTCATAGGGATATACAGAATGTGTTGGTGTGCTATTAGAGAATGGTGCTAGTGTCGATTTGTATAAGGGAGAGGAAAATGCGACACCACTTTATGTTGCTAGTGAACACGTACCATAGAGCCTTGTCATAAGATTGGCGTTTCTAATTTATATAAGGGTCGGTGTGATGTTGTGAGACTTCTTTTGGATCATGGTGCATCTATAAAGTTCAGATTCAGACAACAGGTATAATCCAAGACAAGATTTTATGGATTCGTTGGTTTTTTTTTCTGCATTGGGTGTACTCTTGTACTTATTTTCTTCTTTAGTTTACATCGCTTTACGTTGCTGCAAAGAATGTATGTACTTTTGTGCGTGTTGAAAGCGATTTATAATTTTTCTAGGGTCATTTAGACGTCGCTCAATATCTTATTTCAAAAGGGGCTAATATAAACACTTTTAATGGAGGAAGAACAGCTTTATATGTTGCTTGTGAGCGGGGAAACTATGACGTATGTATACCCACTATTCGCGCACGTGATTCAACTATTTCTTCTTATACTATTAAACTCAGGTATTGAAATATCTGATTAAATGCGGAGCAGATGTGAATAGTACTGGAAGAGGAGAAGCAGTTCCTCTTTATGTCAGTAGTGAAAAAGGACACTTGAATGTTGTGAAGCTTCTTGTAGAGAATGGAGCAGATAAGAAAAGGTTATTTAAAAGCAGGTAAGCGAGAATATTCTCAAGGAGAAAAGAACCAAATCCCTTCATTTGTACTCAACTTTTTTTTCTTCGAAACCAGGTTCTCTCCTTTGTACATTGCAGCAAAGAATGGATTTAGAGATATTGTCGCCTACCTTATAGAACAAGGATTACCAGTAGATGGACATCCAATGGACGCCGCAACACCTTTATATGTAGCATGTACGTCATAGTTAAGAAAACAACCTTCTAACTTTGTTTCTTAGGTGAATTTGGTCATTTGGTACAACTTCAATCAACTTGATTGTATTAGTTGGGTTTTTCGTTTATTTTGAAACTAGGATATTGTTGAGCTTTTATTCTCTTATGGCGTTCAATTACAGTTCAGATACAAAGGTTCTTACACGCCGTTATATGTTAGGTATGTAATTTACGCAAATCTGTTGAATCTTTGCTAATGAAAGGACTGTGAAGCTGTGAGAAGGGTCATACGGATGTTGTAAAATTCCTTGTTGAATCAGGAGCACAAGTTAATTCTTATCGATCTCACGTGGCTCCAATACTTTATGTATCTTCTGAGCATGGTCATCAAGATATAGTGGACTTTTTAATCCGGAACGGTGCTGATGTGGAAGGCGATTTTAATGGATACACAGCGCTTTATGCTGCTTGTATGAAGGTAAACTAATACATCTTATCAAAAAAGTCTTTTGAAATTATCACGTGTTAACATTGTTAAAGGGTCACGTGGAAATTGTAAAATCTCTTATAAGTGCTGGTGCAACATTAGAAAGTTGTGGAGCAGTAGGATCATCTCCACTGTATGTGGCATGTGATAACGTACGCACTAAAACAAAACTGTTTCGGAAACAATTTATGACTTTATAGGGTCACTTCAATATTGTCGAGTTACTTGTCGATGAACATAATGTAAATAGTATATCTGTAGAAGGAAGAACATTACTTTATTCTTCTGCAAAAGGTACAAAAGAACAAAACAAAAAAACTTCTCCAAAAAAAGTAACGGAAAAATAACGGATGGAGTAAGCAGCGTAAAGCTAGTTAAGCTCGCACGTGCAATGCTTCTTTATTTCTGTTTAGTAGACTGTTCAATTGTCTAAGTCTGTATTAGGTGGATATCTCGATATTGTTAATTACTTGCTTTCTTGTGGCGCACTTGTTAATGTACGATTTTTTGTGGTTAACACAAAGACTTCTATTTACGTCTGGCTTTGATTACTTACTTTGATTTTTTACAGATTCCTACTAATGAAGGAGCTACGCCTGTTTATATTGCATGTCATAACGGACACCTTGATGTTGTCAAAGCATTAGCGGAGCATGGAGCAGATTTAGAAATCCAGTTTAAATGCTACAGTCCATTTTATGTTGCTGCCGAAAAGGTAACATATTAGGAAGCGATTTTAGCTTTTGTTTTAACTCCGTTTTAACTCCCTTTTTCTCTACAATAGGCTCACCTAGATGTGTGTAATTTTCTTCTTGAACAAGGCGTAGATGACACTGTTCAAGATGACCATGGCAGTGCGTATTTTTTCAAAACAAAGCTATCAAAGCAAGAAAACTCAGTTGATTTCCTTTTAGGAACTCCTCTGTTTATTGCTACTCAAAATAACCACCTTGACATTGTTCGACTTCTCGGCACCCCAAAAACTGTAAATATAGCCGCAGATGAAGAATTTGGTAAGCAACAATAGCTCTTGACTTTTTTTTTTTCCTCCTCTTCATTCTCGGTTCTCAAATTCTTACTTGTTTTGTTAGGTACTCCACTTCTCCAAGCTACAAAATGTGCTTCATTGGATGATGGCATGATTGCTATTAATTGGCT
Source organism: Trichosphaerium sp. ATCC 40318 (assembly GCA_038496445.1). NCBI lineage: Eukaryota > Discosea > Flabellinia > Trichosidae > Trichosphaerium > Trichosphaerium sp. ATCC 40318. The sequence continues at coordinate 21,973 of JALMLS010000044.1, read as the reverse complement.
ACTTTCAAAAGGAGCTAACCCAAATCTACGTGTTGGCATAACTGGTCAGACACCTCTATGTGTAGCAACACGGAGAAATGATAGAGAACTTGTTGGTTTATTGATTCAGTATGGAGCTTGTGTTAATCAACTTGGTTCTTGCAGAACGCCACTCTACGAAGTACGTGTTTTCATAAACGGTGAATAAAAAAATCACGTGGGAGTCACGTGAAAAAATCGAATAAGAAGGTTGGCGTGTTGATTTTAATGACCATCTTTAGGCTGCTGATTGTGGATATCTTGGTGTTGTGAAGCAGCTACTAGATGTAAGTAAATGGTTTAATCAAATCTGTCTAATACCTTGCGTTTAGGCTGGCGCTGAGATAGATACACCTATTGAAGACGGTGCCACTGCAGGTTCGTTTTAGTCCTTTGCTTTATATTTCTTTGGTCTCCTTATTTCGTTTGATTTTTGGTTAATCTGTTTCTTCTCTAGTTTACGTTGCGTGCTCTGGTAACCATCTGAACGTAGTGAAGTACCTGTGTGATAAAGGAGCAGATGTCAATATCTTGTTTAAAGGTAAAGAAAGAGAAACAAAGAACGTTATCTTGTGTGCTAATTCTTTGTAGGCTACTCCCCTCTTTTCGTTGCAGCTGAGAAAGGCAGGATAAACATTGTGGATTGCATACTACAGAGGAGTCCACAAGTTGATTTAGTTGGAGAAGGACGCTCAACACCACGTACGACTTGTATTCGGTATTAAGCGTATTAAACAAAAATAGTGTACGTCGCTTCACAAAATGGGAATTTGGCTGTTGTTAAAATACTAGTTGAACACGTGCGTAGTATATCTTAAAATAATAATCACAGAAGTCAGAAATATTAATAAAAAATGATGCAGGGTGCTGATGTAAACTTTAAATGGAAGGATGAGTATACACCGTATGAATATTCGAGTTAACAAACATCATTGCTTACTTAGTTATAGTGTTTATATTGCTGCTGAAACTGGTAAATGCGATGTCGTAGAGTACCTAGTATCTAAGGGAGCTGTTACATCTGGTGAAGGCGTTTCAGCTCAACCACTGGTTGTTGCGTGCAGCCAAGGACATGTACGTACTAGTGCTTCTTAATAATTCTAACTGTGTTTAAGCTTGATGTTGTCGCTTTTATGCTTAACCATGGCGAAAACCCAACCCTGTATCATAATGGAAAAATGCTCATACATGTGGCTGCAGAAAGGCAAGTATCAAGCTCAAGTTAGAAGCACTTGTTAATGTTTGTTTTATATAGTGGCCATTTTGACATTGTTGATTTATTATTGAGTAAACACGTTCCAGTTGATGCTATATCCCACCATGGATTTACACCCCTTTGTTTGGCAGCTGAGAGAGGTAAATCGACCTTAAAAAAAATCAACAACACTCTCAAATATGACACTAGCAATCGTTCATGTTTTTTTCTTACCTTTCTTCAGGTCACGGTGAAGTTGTTGAACTTTTGGTTGATGCTAATGCTGATCCTACACGTGAATGTAATGGACTTACTGCTGATAATATAGCCGATAATACAGGTCGTTCTGATGTGGCAAGCTATCTAAGGGGTATTATTGAAATATCACGCCACAACAACAACAATCATGTTGTGTATTGATTGGAAAATGTTTTGTTGTGAATGGGATTTTTTTTCGTGTTTTTACAAAACACACGTGTACATTTAAAAAAAAAAGAAAGACTAAAAAGAAATCTGTCTGAGTTATTTTTGACAAGCCAAAAGGGTTTTCAAGACTCTTCCAAACCACACAGGTCAATGTCCACTAAACAGTATTACTTAAAACAATGGTGGTCTTTTTATGAATCATAAAGTCGGTGTACACCTAGTAGATACTCTTGGTATCCAGATATGCGCGAGCGACAGCGACATGGTATTTCCTTTTTCCATTAAGGTGAGAGCATAGTTGACGAGCGAGATTACGGGAATGGGAAGTTTTGAAATCTGGAAGTAAAAGGAGTGCTTTTCCTCCCCACCATCAACAAATTAGTCCTCAGTCGCAGAACACGGGCAATAGCACCCCGGTGCTCAATGGGAAGATTTTGTGGAACATTATTGATGGTGTGGTGAGAAAAAGCACATTCCTTCCTTTTACATCCAGATTTCTTCCAGATTTCCAAACTTCCAAATTTTCCTTTTACTTTTCTTACATATCGTGGTGCTCAAAAATAATTTTACACAACAAAAACCAATTAGCTAAAAAGTTCGATTATGTTTTATTACGTAATAAAACTAAAACACAATAAAAACACGTAATGTGACGAGCAAGTATTTACGAAAAGTTATTGTCCGGTTCAAGTCAAAATTAACATACGCGCCCAATCAAGTTGTAGAAACTAAAGATGCTAAATTATATGACGCAAGCACTTGTTTTGTTGTTTTTATTATCTAAAACACTTGGTACGTGGCAAACCCATACTTTTCTAGTCAAAACGTACTCGTGGTTTCGACACGTGGTCGAAAACAAGTTGCTTACTCAAAAATTAACCAAATTGTCGAGTAGGTTTACCCTCAGGCAATTTAGCCGCCTTTACAGGTAATGCAGACACAGCTGACACAAGTGGCGGTATCAAGGTAAACAATGAAGATTTTCGCGATTACGACGATCTATCTGTTGGTGCTTGGATCAAACTTCAAAACACGTACGTCCAAAGTCAAAAACTGGTGTAACGTATTGATGACATTATAAAAGCGGTTGTGCTGGACCTTGTCTTATTTTTACAATATTCGGAACATCGCATGGTGGTCCAGGAGATGGTAAAGGACTCTTCTTTGGCATAGGCTCATCTATAATCACAAAGTCAAAGGAACAAGTCACCTTTGAAAGATACATAAATGAGTCCAATTTTGATACACAACCATTTGATTTTAATGAAACCAGAGATGCAAGAGCCAAGCCGATGGCATGGGTATGTACTAAAATATACAATAATGTAGTTATGACAGTTGTTGTTTCTAGACTTATGTCTACTTTGCACGTGCTTCAACCGGTAAGGTTATTTTACAATCATATCTTGGTGAGAATGATTACAGAGGAGAATATGATGTTAAAGAACCTTTGATACGATCAGAGCAGGTAACACTTTTCATGTTTAGTTATAAGGTTAAATAGAATTTGAAAAGGGCTTTTTCACGATTGGTTTTCTAACAAGGCTAAACCGAGGACAGTGGGGATTCAGGGTAACCTAAACCTAAAATATAATCTAATAACTTACCGTTTATTAGGGAGAAATGGATGAATTGAGGATATGGAACAAGTAAGTACAACAGCGAGTACTCTTTTGGTTTTTTATTGATTTCGGATTTTAAAGGACTTTCTCTTCACAAGAAGTCATCGATATCGCTTCAAATCCACCGATTGATGATCCCAACCTTCTTTATTACTTTGATTTCGAATCAGGGTTTGATCCAGTCGTATCAGCAAAGAGCAATATCACAACTGAATTGATCGGCAGATTGGGTGAATACTTACCTAATATTGTGTACCCACCCTTTTTATCAAGTTAGATAAGTTGTATCTTACGTCAGCTAGCACACCTCCTCAGGGTAGCTTACCAACTCTTCCCCCAACCACCAGTGCGCCAACTATCGAGCCTTCTACAGTACCTCAGTCAAACGATACAGTGGTAATTGGTGGCACGTTTTCTTTGGTGGAAACAACCTTTACAGCACCTGGTACATACGGTTTTATTTACAGTGCTATGTCATTTATTTGAAGTGACCTTAATAGAACTTTTTCAGGAGATATTCTATTTTTAGAGAACTCAGTGATTGTGGTTGATTCGAATTCTTCCATCACAATAGAAGGATGTCCTATTTTTGAGAAGAACATTGTAATTGATGTGACAGCTGCACTTGCACAAGTATGTCAATGTTGCCTGTTGGTTGTAAAACTAACCTTGTCCTATTGAAGCAAAGCAAATCGCTGACATTGATAAACTACGGAAGGGATTGTGAGATTGATACAAAGAATGTGTCACTTACAGATACAACCAATGCATGCTTTCAAAAGAGTGCGTTTAAGTTCGACCAATTGACATCAGTTTGTTTCTAACACTAGTATAAGACACACGTAGGCGTTTAATTCTGCTATTTTATACTCCTTGTTCAGCTCATTCAAGTGGTAGTACAGTTCTAACGATAGATGTAGTATTTACTACCGTTGTTGCGCTTATATTGATAGGTTTTAAAACAAGATTCTATCACTGATTGAACGGTTTTTCACACTAAGATATCTCAAATCAAAGCTGTATGCTTGTGACTAGCAACAATAAATTTGATTTTTTGCTTTTTCGCTGAACTTAACATTGTGATGCTTAGTAGTGATTTTAAATGACTGACTTCGACTGAGTCGCTCAAAAAATTTCGGCTGACTCAACGACTGACTTTCCGACTTGAACGTCAAAGGGTACTTACTCCCTTTGAGCCTTCCAAAATTCTAATTTCTAATTTTGTACAAAAATGAGTTTTTTGTGATAATACGCTACAAGCATCACAGCACCAACACAGAGTGAATGGTAACATGTCACACCAATATGATGCAAATAGAGCGCTTAGGCGATGTATTTTTCCTAGTTTTTTCTGAAATTGAGGCCATTTAAAGTCGCTTAGTCAGTCGATGCCAAAAATTTTGAGTAGACTTTTTAGTCAGTCAGTCAACAGTCGACTGTTTAACATCACTAATGCTTAGTACTACCTTAAGTTTTATTTTTGCTATTGTGAACATTTTGATAGTCCGATGTGTTGCCTTGCAAGAGTAAAAGCTGTAAAAGAAAAATATCACGTGTGCTAATAGAACATTGAAGTATATTTCTTACAAAGATAAAAACGTGCACAAGGAAAGTGGCATCAACTAGTAAACCTGGGGTTTTTTTATTTGGAAGTTTGAATTAGCGGTGGCTTTACTGAATAAGCTTGAGCTATTGCTTCAATATTTGGATCATTCACTTTAGTGGACGACACATCAATGGTGTGGACGCCTATTAGTGCTTTGACACCTTCATTTGATACATTGTATGAACTTGATAGATCAATTGTATGAACACCTGCCAACGCTTTTACACCTTCATCTGTTACTTTAGTGTGCGATAAGTTTATGGTATGAACTAATACTTTACCACCTTTATCACCTGCTAACGCTTTTACACCTTCGTCTGTCACTTGAGTGCATGTGAGATCAATTGTATGAACACCTGCCAATGCTTTTACACCTTCATCCTTCACGTGAGTTCCAGTGAGATTAATTTTATGTACACCTGCCAATGCTTTTACACCTTCATCTGTTACATAAGTCTTAGTGAGCTGAATTTCATAAACACCTGCCAATGCTTTTACACCTTCATCTGTTACTTCGGTGTGTGATAAGTTTATGGTATGAACTCCTGCCAGAGCTTTAATACTTTTATCTGTAACTACAGTATTTGAAAGATCAATTGAATGAACACCTGCTAATCCAGCGACACTTGCATCTGTTACAGAAGTCTTAGTGAGCTGAATTTCGTGAACACCTGCCAATGCTTTTACACCTTCATCTGTTACTTTAGTGTGTGATAAGTTTATGGTATGAACTCCTAATACTTTACCACCTTTATCACCTGCCAACGCTTTTATACCTTCATCTGTCACCATCTGACACACAAATAAACTTATATCATGGACACCCTTCAGTGCTTTAATACCTTCATCAGTCACACTAGTGGCACAAAGTTTAATAGTATGAACTCCAGCAAGCTCTTTGATACCCTCATCAGTTACTTTTGTATGGGAAAGTTGAATAGTATGAACACCAGCAAGTACTTTGATACCTTCATCAGTTATTTTCGTGTGAGCAAGGTAAATAGTATGAACTCCAGCAAGTGCTTTTACGCCTTTGTCAGTTATTTTCGTGTAGTTAAGGTTAATACTATGAACTCCAGCAAGTGGTATGATGCCCTTATCAGTTACTTTAGTATGTGATAAGTCTATGGTGTGCACTCCTGCTAATAGTATAACACCTTTATTATATATAAGTGGCTTTGGTGGCTCAACACCGCTGTGTATTTCCAACCTTCTATAAATAACAGCATTTGAAAGGTCAACTGTTTTAGTACCTGCCAAGTGTTTCATGCCTTTTAAACAAACAGAACATCCGCTCAGCCTTATCGTATGTAATCCTCTTAACCGTTTAAGTCGTCTATCACTGACAGGAATATTGTTAAAGGTGATACCATGTGTGATGTTAACTTTTGAACAATTCAAGTTATCTATTTTTTTTGTAAAAATGTTTAGGATGTATACTTCTGAGAGATACTTTAGCAAGTCTTCTTGTTGAAAATCATCGAAGGCTATTACAATCTCGCATTTTTTTATAAGGTAGGGTGCTTCCTCAAAGAGTTTTTTTAGTTGTTTCCTCTTTGTTAGTGTCACTTTCTTTATTTTTGTTCTGTATCCCAAGTATCGTAGTACTTCAGCAAATAGCTTTGATGTATGCACTATTGAGTCAAATAGTATTACCGGAAGATATTGTAGTATCATTACAGCGACTTCAATGGGTATTTCGTCAAAGTATGCGGTGGCTTGGTTCATTTTGTTGTATTGATCAAAACTATCGTCAAAAACGTTGGCACTTTGTATATAATGTCTTAAATAGCAAGCCGAAGCGCTTCGGTTATGTAGTTTCCAACACAAATTAGGAAATTAATGACTAGCGGCGACTTATCTAACTTTGTGTTTCTCAGTGAATTTTCTGTTTTTTTAACCTTCACAGAGATTTGATTTTGTGTGAACGCAGCGCATCTGTTATCCTTGGTCTCTTTTTAATTCTTGGTATACATACATCATAATTTAGTGGATACCGAGCCACACAAAAACTGATAAACAAAAACGTAACTTGACCCAACATTGCAGAAAGAATAGCAACCATTTAGTATGTTGTGCTAATACCATTTTGACGCTGATTTGGAGCATAATGTTTTTGTGTTATTACCACATGTGACATAATTACTTTAGCGTTGCATTTAGTTTTAACACATTTAAGCAATTGGAGGCTATTTATAATACACTACAAGAGTGCGCTGTTTTTTAAATTACAACAAGACGACGTGTTATACTCCGCATAACTATTTTGTCTTGTTTCAATGAGGAAAGCAGGAAAGGGGTCACTATGTAAAACCGAAAATAAAAATTAATAAAAAAACTGGATTCATTATCAGCTTGTAATCTTCTTTGTTTCTTTCTTTTTTTTCTGCTTCATTCTAAGAGAATCCAGAGATATCAATGTCCTGACCTAATGATAGTAAAGATATTAGCTACGATATTTCTTGTTTTTTTGAGAAACTACTCCTCTTTTTTAACACATACTAGATTCTGAACGAACAACTCTTTCAGGTTGTCTAGGACTTCCACCTCGTCCTCTGCCCCTTCGTCTACCACGACCTCTTCCACGGCCTCTTCCGCCTCTTCCTCTACCACGTCTTCTTTCTCTATCACGTTGTTGTGGCGGAGTATTAGGATTACGCTACGTTGAATGTTACACGTAGATAATAAAATACATAGAGAACTGAAAAGCGTGGGCTGTTCGGAAGTTTATGTTCACGTACCATTTGTTGGTATTCATTAGAAGGACGATTTTGGTTAACAGGTCGTCGGACGTTTCCTGGAGATGAGTGTTCAAGCATAAGTCCATCTAGGGATAGAGTAAGAAACCATTAATAAAAAAGATGCCAACAGGCTTACTTGATTTCTTTCTTCTGGGTTGTTGTGCTTGTGAATTTGTTCTTGGTTGACTTATTGTAGCACGTGGATCTTCCTTTATTTGAAGAAAAAGTTAATATACGAGTAGTTCCGGATGAAAGATGTAAACGATGTTTTTTGTCCTAGATTTTGACAAACGCACCGAAACTTTCGTGTCTACTCTTTGTGGTTGAAGTGTATCGCTTTGGGCGGGTCTAGGTACCACTGGTGTATCTTTAATTGTGTTTGTAGGTGCCACAGAAGGCTTTAAGACTTCGCTAGATGTATTTACATCAAGAGGTTCATCATCATCGCTGAAATCAGGCATTTCTTCTGTTGTTAACATTGGGTTCTTACCACTTTGTTCTTCCTGTTCATCACCTTCATCATACCCTTCATCCTTCACAACATGAACACTTTCAGTCTTGGTGTCATCTTCAGGCAATTCTTCTTTTGATACCACAGTATTAGGTGTTTTGTTATCGCTGTCATCGTCATCTTCAGGCATCTCTTGTTCTTTTGCCAACATCGCATTTGGAGTATCATCGTCATCACTGAAATTTGGCATTTCTTCATTTGATAGCATTGGATTAGCTGTTTCGTTATCACTATCATTAGCGTCTTTTGGCATTTCCTCTGCTGCCAACATAGGATTAGGAGTATCATCATCGCTGTCTTCAGGCATCTCATCAACTGCCAACATTGGGTTAGGACTACTTGTTTCTTCACCGTAATCATCTTCAGGCATCTCTTCTGTTGCCAACATAGGATTAGGAGTATCATCATCGCTATCTTCAGGCATCTCACCACCAGCCAACATAGGATTAGGTCCAACTGATTCATCACTGTCATCATTAATAACACGTTCATCAGATTCTGAAGGGTAATCTTCATCTTGCATTACTGCAGAAGCTTCTAAAATACAAACATTCAATGAGGGAAAAATGACTTGATTCAGATAGCATACTTTTTGTAGGTGGTGGAGGACGTTCCATATGTGTTCCAGCTTCAAGTGATTCTTCATCTTCAAAATCTACATCCTCTGCACCCATGACGAGTGGATTTTCCTAACAAGGTATAAACTTAGGATTGTTTGTTTGTTCTAAAAACGAACTAAAATAAATTGCTGCACTGAGCACATACATCATAATCTTCATCTTCATCATGTCCGTCATTCATTAAAGCATCTTCATCAAGATCAGGAGCATCAAAGAATCCCTCATCAATGGCACCTTAAATGAACAAAAAATTAACATACTTTTTTGTTTAGGCTTTTTTTAACAATGCTTCTTTACCTCCTGGGACAAAGTCATCCACTGATGTAACGCCGTTAGGTGCACCAGTTACACGCATTTTTTCAAGTTGTGCAACAACGTCTTGATTATTTTTCTTCTCCGAAGACTTTACAGCTCCACCAGAACCTCTACGGTTAAACATTCTGCTGAACAATCCTGGTCCTTTCTTGTCTTTCTTTTCTGGTTCTTTTTTCTTTGGTGCCGGTTTCGGTTTAGGTGTAGGTTTGTTTACTTCTAATGATACGTAAGTATAAAATATGGTGTTAAGGAAGGGCTGTACGAGTTGAAGGACCTTTATCATTCTCAACAGTAACTTTTGCTGCACCTCTAGAATTTTTCTTTGCTGTCGCAACATACGACTGTCTTTGAGGCATAGTCGATTTAGACTCAGGTGTAGATACTCTAGCATCTTTAGTAGGAGTATTGGGCGTTCTTGACTGCGCGCTAGAAGTCTAATAAAGGTATGAGAGGATCGTCAAGTTTAGAAATTCTTAGCCAAAGCAAAAACTTACAGAAACGGGAATGGAAGAAGCCATTGTTTTTGGAGATGATGCACTGTTTCCATTGGTTTGAGGTATGTTTTTTGGAGGTTCTTGTCTTTGTGCTGGAACAGGGGAGGAACGCTTTGAGTTCTTGAGAGACGCTAGCCATGATGTATACCTTAAAACGCAATTTAGTATTGTCAATAAATCCAAGTTCTGTTGTAGATAAGGCAACTCAATTGCCTCATTAGGGTGTTTTCGAAGAAGAAAGGGTTATACAGCTTGTAACAAATGGCAGAAACTTTTGGGGTTGTTGACTGTATGGATGGTAGTAAAGTAAATAGGTGTACCGTTCGTAATCATGAGCATCTCTTAGATATTCTAATTCCTCATTTACTTTGGCTGTCTCTTCCTCGTTTCGCTTTAAATGAGCTAAGTATGTGTCTTTCTAATCAGTTGTTAGCTTAAGTATTGTTAAAGACCAAAAGGTTTTCACCGATAAGCACGAGAAGTGATGTACGAAATAAGAAAAGTGTGCTTTGTTGTACAGAAAGGAACATATTTGCTGTTTTTATGACGAAGACATGCCTGTAATTTTAAGAATGGGAGGTTCAAGAATGATTTGACACCCTTTAGTCCAAAACAATCGCTCATAGATGCTTCAAAGTAAGTGACATTTTTATCCTGCAAAGGTAAAAATTAATATTGATAAGCCACAAAACCAATCAGCTTTAGATTAAAATGTCAACCCTCACGTACAGAAAATTCTACATAATCTTGTATTTCTGAAATAGATACATTACGATGTTCGACGCCACGATCTCTGTAATTTGCCTACAACCAATATTACTGAGGGAGGTAACAAAATTCTTTTTTTCTTTGCACTAATTCTTAATTTTATCAGAAGAAACGACGTACGAGTATTAGCGATGGCATATCTGCTGGGATTTTATCAATCTCTCTTTTTACATAATCCCAAGTCCATGATTTTAATGGATCAAATATAAGAATAACTGCATGAGTTCCTACGTAGTTACTCTTGTCAGTAAAAAAATTGTCTTCTTTTGTTTCTTTACCTTTCATGACATCTATAGTAGAGGCATCTAACTCTAATGTATGGCTACCTGTCTTTAACTGTCCATCAGGATCTACAGAAGAAGGCGTAGGGATTTCTAACTCTATAAAGCGGTCATTACAACAAACAGCACAAATTTGGCATTTGTCTTTTTTTTTGACGAATAAACACGTGCCTTCTCCATTATTTTTTAGTTTTAGCGTCTGAGATGAACGTTTTCCACCCAGTTTGCGGGCTAAGGACAGTGTTAGGCGTTGAAAAAATTTTAAAGCAAGAAAACAAAAAAAACGTCTCAGAGTAGTCTCCATCGCGTTTAACGGAGGACATGATGGCGTAAAATAATGTTGTGGAAAAATTGCGCAATAACGTACCAGAGTCAACTACATCCCATACTTCTACTTTAACAACTGCATTTGTTACTATATGAGGTAAATAGGAAGAAAAGTAGCTAGAAAGCAATAGCGGAAAAAGTGTCTTAAATGTCACTTTACAGGCGTTATGCATTCAATTCGTTATAATAGAGGTGTACCCTTGTAGTTCCAGTGTATATGACTGATCTGAATTTTTGACGTTGGCAGGTATTCCTCTATAAAGCCACCTCCTGATAAGCGCTTCAGTAGGCATGATTTGCCTGTATTTCGATCGCCTCGTATTAGTACTTTAACTATTAAACGTAAGTAAGCCTTTATACATTCAATACGCGCTGATAACACCGTACGGTTGTATTGGGCGCCCTTATTTAATTTTCTCCTCATTTCCGAGTCCATCTTGTTAATTTCGCGTTTGCGAAGCTCCTCTGGACTGAGGTCCTCAGAACCTGGTTGATTCCCCATGGTTAGAGAACCGTTCAACAATAACACGCAAGTTTCCTTAAGAAGTTCCAAAACAAGCCTTAACTGCAACTCTAAATCGCGCCCTGCAAAAACATCAGACAACATTACAGTAAAGTTATTGCACGTATATCAGCGCAATTTATGGAATGACACTTGGCACGTGCTAGCCTTAATCGATTGTTGCAACGGTCGTTATCTAAGGAGAAACTATGCTATCAACGCTGACACATGCAAATAACTTGCGTTAGTTTTTGTCAGAAAAAAAGGGTGACAATTCGGAAAAAAAAAACAGTTGGCGCTAGTTACTTCGTTTTACCTATGAGTAGACCTCGATTATCTATTATTGAAAATCGTGGCCGTTTAATGTAACGAATCGATTCAGTCACTGTAAATTCAACATTATTTGTACAAATTCACGTGATCGAACATTGTTTGAAGAGATATAAACGTATATTAAACATTAATGGACAACGAGACTCCGTTTTTTGAGTTTTTACCAATAGAACTGATCGTTATGATATTAGGATACCTAGATACAAATTATATGAGCGTTATAACGCGTACATGCACACTAATAGCTATGATAGCGAAAAGACATTTAGGGTACAACAAAAACTGCAGAATAATCATGCTACGTCCAAAAGAAGTTAAAAAATTCAGCAAACAATGCCCCTGTAGTTTCCAAACAACACATATACGTATATACGGTGAACTAAAGAAGAAGCAATTCAAGTATATACGTACTGCGCATTCAATAGACATGAGTTATCAGACAACATTGACCGGAAAGAGTTTGAAATTATTTAAAGATGTAAGAAGGATAAACCTTGCGTATTGTACTAGAATAGTAAGTGAAGACATTAGGCACTTGAAAGGCGTACATACAGTAAGTCTAAAAGCATGTGGTGGTATAAGAGACTACGGATTTCGATTTTTAAGAGGAGTACATACATTAGACGTTAGTAGTACACATATATCTGATGATTCACTTGGTGCCTTGGCTGGTGTTCATAAGATTAATCTTTCATATACAAGGGTAGGCGATGGTGTTGCTGCTCTTGCTGGAGTGCATTCTATTAATTTGAAGAATACTTACGTTGGCGATAAGGGAGTCAAGGCGCTTGCTGGTGTACATACTATATGGCTTTGTCATACTTTTGTTGGAGATGAGGGTGTATCGGCTCTTGGTGGTGTTTATTTTATTGATCTTACGAATACTAAGGTTGGTGATAAAGGAGTAAGAGCTTTATCTGGTGTACATACTATTAACGTTAGTCATACGAATGTCACAGACTCAAGTATTTCTGATTTAGCTGGTGCAAAGAAAATTAACGTTTTTGGTACACGTGTCAGCAACCGTTGTATAAGATTACTGAGTAGAAGCACTCAAATGATTTCTGATATCTAAGCACTATTACTTCTAAAAAGAAGTACATGGTAGGTAACGCAGCGCACTCCAAAACATGTAAGTTAAGAACACATCATAAGTGAACTCTTTGATCGTTTCGCAATCCAATAAAGTTGTTTAAAAGAAGAGAAACAGGAATACGCGGTCTCTTTCTTCTGCTACTGCTTTATTGATTCACATCCTCTGCCTTAACAGTGCGGTTAAGACATTGCTCAAAAAAATTCTATTCTCGATGACAATGTCTCCTGTTCTCGCTTTACTTTTTTTAGCCCTTCCTGTGGCGATCCTATGCGACACTTGCGGCGTACGAGCCTTCTTTAACTCCATTCCTAATAAACCCACGTGAATGACCATAATTTAGGGTAACTGTCCTGGTGGTAGATGTACATCATGCCCTTGTGGTACCTCATCGAACTACGTGGATATTTCAACGTACGGTTAAACTGTAAACACCAAAAAGATAAAAAAAACTTTTCTTTTGACTTTTGCCTTCTCTGTAGCCAATGTAGACAATACACTGGATGGAGCCAAGCGTGTTGTGAGTGTATCGCTAAAGCAGAAAGTGGTGGTAACGCAAACGCTATGAACGGTAACAGCAATGGAAGCACAGACGTTGGATTATGGCAAATCAATACTGTAAACTGGAATGACTGTAACGGAGGTTCTGCTCCTTGTGGTGTAAGTGCTAACCTTAACTGTGCTAAGAAAGTTTTTGGTTACGGTTCAAACACTTGGCGCTTGTGGTCTACTTGTAGCAAGTGTGGATGCTGTAATAAAGCCTAATACATAAGGTTAACCCTCCAGCCACTGTCATTAGTTTTTGATGGATCAGAACTATTCTTTACTAAAATTTTAGGGTCGTTGACTATAGGAATGGCACGTGCTTTGAAATTGTATGGTACCTGCGTTGGGTCTTAAAAAACGTACTTTATAGCATGTACAACATCTACAATATAGACAAGATGAATGAGAAAGCTAAGAAAACAATGTGAATAACACATTTCTGGGCATAGTGCCCACCAAACTTTCATACAAGATAAAAGTGCTACGCTTATTATTAATATGCGTAGAAAAGGAGATGTAGCGTATTTACAAGGTTGTTTGTTCAGCCAAATGGCTCAAATGATAGCCATCACATTTTCACTAGCGGTGGTATTATTTACAAGGTTTTTATTTATCTTCTTTTTTTTCTGTTAATACTTTACAACTTTTTTCTTAAATACCTTTTACAATTTTGGTGTTGCCACGTTATTACCCAAACTTGCAGCAATAACATAAGCAATGATAAATACATTTGCAACAAAAAAAATAGTAAGAACCAACTTCCAAGAATTACTAAGAAAAGACCATATAAGACTTAATAAATTGGATGCTTTTTTAGACGCTTTTGTATAAACATCATCATAAGCTGTCTCAGGGTATAAAAATTTTAAGAATAAAATAGGAATCTCAAGAAATCCTTTCCACAAAGCTGATATCCACCAAACATTACATATAGCAGCCAGACCTAAACAAATACATTATTTAGAATACGTTAACATCAGGGACAGCCCAGTGAAAAGGCTTGAAGAGTGGTGACATGACATACCCAAAAATCGGTAAAAAGGTGTTGGAGAATACCAGTAAATTGTAAGAAAAAGAACCATAAATACAAATACTGACAATAACGGATACTGTTGCTGCGTTCCTTTTCCAAAACGTCTTATACCGCCTACATAAATTATTAGCCAGTTATTTAAGAAAAAATCAACAAATCCTCTGAACTATCAAGCTAGAAAAACGTAATATCATGAGAACTAACCAAAAGGAGTCCGTTTCTTCTTCGATGCTGAGGTAATATCACCTTTTGCCCTTACTGGCTTCGATAAAGATCTATGTCTTTTAGGACGTTTATTAGCTATAACAGGATCGCCGGGAACTTGCATAGGAACTTCAGCACTCTAAAAAGAAATAAGTACAAAATAGCGAAAGAAAAAAAAAGTAACCACATACCAAACTTTTAAATAACGACTCACGACCACGAAGCCCGTACTCAGAATCAGCATACATCATACTCACTGAAGAGAATGTACTAACTCTATTTATATCCTTTACATGAACTCCTTCAATAACATATCCCTCAACAGGCCGTAACACTCCTACTCATATCATTTTAGTAAACCAAAAAAAACCTCAACTTAACAACAAGCAATATCTCAGCATTCCAGAACTTTTCATCGTACCTGAACAAGTCACCAGATCATTTATAGAAAATAGTGATAGGTCACGTTTATGTTCTGGCAGTAGACAACGCAGTGTCATGTCTAGCAGTTCTTCTCTGTCAGACTAAGGTACAGTATTTTAGCGATTACTTAAAACCTCGAAGATATGTCGAGAACGTACATTAAAAGGTGTTATTTCAATTACATTTGGCGGTATCTTCCCCACAACACGCCCTTTAGCTCTGATATGATGACCAAGATACTTTGAAGCGTATAAATCATACTGCGCCCTAAAATACATTAACAACGCTAAAACAGCTATACAACAGTTATTTCTAACGTGTACACATACTTATCAGCATAATAATCTTTAAACCGTAGCCTAGGTCGAGTCTTGTGTGCTTTTTTTGTTGCCTCTTCGTAAGTCTGTTCAAAATCCCAAAAACAGTCTAATGTTAATTCCAAACTACCATATTGTTGGTTTGTGACGCTCTGTACGGTAGCTAGGAAATGAACAGAGTCTCCATCAGCCAATTCTATCATCTCTAAAGCACAAAAATGTCAAACCACATAAATTTTTAGTGAAAATCAAAAAAATCGATTGCTCTCTTCTTAAACCAGTAATAAACTATAAACCATTATGCGTACTCGCATTAGGAACAGTAAGTAACACATCATGTGTTAGAAGAGTAGAATTAGTGCTTGTAAAACTTGAAATCTCACAAAGTTTTGGAACCATCGATAACTTCACGATAGTGTCGTGTTCATGTACAACCGATTGAGCGACTAACCCTTGCCACATAACAAGTGTACCCCTAATAATAAATTAAACCGACATATATACATTACATCCACCAATATAAGAGATATCTGTAGACATCTATGGTTTGTTTTTTTGGAATTGCGGAAAATCGCTTCAAAAGAATTTACAAAAAAAAACGTGTTTGCACGCACACGTAACGGTCCATTTCAACGCGTTCTAGCTTACTAAAATAATCCCACTCAGGGCCTATGAAATCAAACATACATAGAGCCTGTAGGTAAACCGATAAGCGAATTTTACTGAAAAAAAAAGATCGATAGGTGACGACACGTACAATGCGAGCGTTCATTTGAGCGTCTGATATGTTATCATTGTCAATGATAGTGTAGTTTATACAATGCATGTGGTGTGGAGTCAATTTTCCGCCTTGCTTTTGGAGACAACCCTAAATTTATCGTTAAAATCGAGATCATAAGCGATATGATGATATTCTACACGCACAAGAAACATGATAGTAGATCCGCACTCAAATTTCGAAGTTACGGTATCAGATGACACGCTGAGGCGTATATCGCCCTCCTTTAACGCTCTAGTTAGAAATAACGCTGTTTTAACTAATTAGAGCATGCCTTTCTGTCAGGAGGCGTCATTGCCACAATTACTTTCTGTGATGACTTTCTATAGGTCACTGCTTGCTGTATTTTGCTTATTTTGCCCGTCCAAAACACAACACCTCCTCTGTACTTTTCCCTAAATATTTTTCGGAACTCTAGTAACGTTAGGGCAATAGGGGCAAACAGCACTCTTTACCCGGATTGGTAGGGGCCAAACCAACCGATGACCTAAAACGCTTTAAGCTGGCGAATAATACCATTAAATGGCTTACCAGTACGCCTTTTTACCGCATTCCTTTATATAGGATTGCCAGGCGCAACCCAGCCAAAACGCACTTTTTGAAGCAGTAGTTCTGGATTCTGTGCGCACAGATGCACTCTCAAATTCCATATTTTAGTGTGTAAGGCATACGTTATGTCCACACAAGAATAGACGCTGTTTGACCAAATGTCGCGGTTTTTTTCGTTCTTCAGCGCTACCACAATCAATACACTCACACCCCTTTAAATTGTCGCTTGTGGATCATAATGGCGGCGCGTATGGCATTATACATGCGTTCTTCGCCTATGCTTCACGAAGCCAGAAACAACACGCGTGGTGGTAAAGGGAAACGAGCGCAGTTTCCATCTGGAAAGCCTATTGGTCCTACAAAAATGATGCTTATCTCCACCGCAGGTACGAATACATGCCGTGAATGCGTGAAGTCAGGGTTGCGTATAGCAGCAAACATTTTTTTATCTTAGTGCTATTGGAAGCAAGTATTAACACTCTTAAGCGTTACTGAGCGCCTTGAGGGTGTTTACAATGTCAGACTCACTAATTTGCTTGTAGAATGGGAAGACCATTTGGAGAAGTCAGGTTATACAGCTGAGGATGTGACTAGGTGGGAAAAGGAAGATACACTACGTCTTCGCATAAGAAAACAAGCATGGCAATGTGAAGGCGGTAAGTTTGATGACTACGTACGTGATGGCTTGTATATTGCTTTCAAAAGCTTTTTGTTTTCATTGTGACATTTTTTAAATACAATTGCAGAACACTGGTTGGAAATCAGAGAGACAGAGGCGTGTAGGCCTTATCGCCAAGAAAATTGGTATGAAAACAGAATTGGACTGGTGGGGCAAACCAACGCGTACGTGTTACAAATATTTCAATAAAAACCAACGCTGACGCCATTTCGGCTCAATTTAATGTCAAGAACGCTTGTTTTAGCGGTTTTTAAACAAATAATTCTGTCATTTTGTAAGACGCTTATTAATCGCTTCTTAGCTTGTACTCTTCTTTCCGTTCAAGGAAATCAAGTAACAGAAATAAGAACTGAACATAATAATGGGTATACAGCTGTTCAGATTGGAGCTGGTGTTGGTAATGTTAAGAGGATGAATAAGGCCGTTCTTGGACAATATAAAAGAACTGGTATTGAACCTAAGAAGTTGCTTCGTGAGTTCCCTGTTACACAAGATGCTATTGTACCTGTTGGCACAGAGCTTAATGCAAATCACTTTAGAGCAGGTCAATTTTTAGATGTATATGGCATAACGTACGTTAGAATGAAGGACAAAGAATTTTTGTTTTTGAAACCTCTTCAAAACACTATTCATGCGTAACGATTTGGATTTTGACAAAAACCAAATGCTAATGATGAGAAAATCAGTGACACGAAGCTCGGGAGAGCGTCATGTGGAACTTGTTTGATATCTGAAGCTTTTTTGAAATTTACTTTATTTCAGTAATGCGAAAACAACAGCTTTTTGTTGGTTTCTAAGGAAATTGTTTAACTTTTTTTGTTAGCAAGAGTTTTGGTATTCAAGGTGTTATGCAAAGACATAATATGAGCGGTCAACGTGCTACTCATGGTGTATCCAAAACTCATCGTGCAGTCGGTGGTATTGGTGCTTGTCAGTGGCCTGGTAAAGTATGGAAAGGTAAACGTATGGCTGGACATGATGGAGGTGTTGGAAAGAGAATGACTCATATTAAGGTACTTTTTTCTGGCAGTTTTTTTTTTCAATCCAGAAAGGCCTTATGAGTCTCTACACATTGTGTGATACCTATGTATGCTGTAAAATTTTCATGTATAGATCGCATGTGGCATCACTGTGTGATGAGTTGTGTTTATCCATTTGTTTGGTTTTCTTAATTTTTTCTTTTTTTCTTGTTTGTTGTATCTCACCTTCGTTTTTATAGTTGATTAAAGTGAATGTCAAGAAAAATATATTATATGTAAAAGGAAGTATCCCTGGACCAAAAGGAAGTTGGGTTGAAGTATCTGATTGCCTTTACAGGCCTAATATTTTCCCTTCACCATTCCCTACCGATTTTAGACAACCAGAGGAAATGCCAACTGAGTTTAGACATTGGCAATATAGCGATCCAATGGCTAAGCAACGTGAAATTGATTGGGAACTTAAGTGGCTTGATACTAAGAGAGCACTTACAGTACAACAGCAACAAAAGGGTACGTGAAACATTTTTCATTGAATTAATTTTTTCTTGTTTTTCTTGATTGATTTGTTTATTTACTTTCTCAATAGGTTCAAGCTTTGATGATGACGATGATTAAATCATTGTATAATAGAGTATTTGTGTTGTACAAAAAAAGAAATAAAGAAACGGAGTTCTCTTTACCTGTTATATAAAGGTGTCTTTAATTACCAAAGGCTAAGCCAGAAATTATCTACTACGTAAGTTGGTTTTTTGCAGCTTTGCAGTGTAACAGGTATACTACTGATGGTTGGCGTATGCTTTAATCTTAACAACTTACTAGGCTTCTTCTAGCCACCACGATGCTAAGTTTTCGTGCATACCAGTCTCGTCACATGCGTACTTCTGTTGGTAAACCCAAGTACAACAATCAAATGACCCTCTAAACAGCAGATTAAAATACATGACTCTAAGTTGAAGTGCTTGCAGTCATACTAATGGCTGACAATTGTTATTAAACAATAGTTGTTGCCATCAAAGAAGACACTGATACTACAACGGTGTTTGTTCAGTTTTTAGGACAACAGCTTGGGATCTAGTCTAAAAACTATGACAACAACTTACCTGAATATGTCTTTTGGTGTTAGTGAAGTAATAATAGAAGCTATGTCACCATCACGTGTTACAACTGTTACAACAATAGTTTGATCATCAACATACATAACGGGACTTACCTAATCCTTAAACTTGGCTACTAAAAACTTCATAGAAACGTGCCATTTATTACCGCTTGTATTGCTGAGGTATTGAAGTACTGGGAGATCTGTATTTGGGGCGCTGGTTATACCTCTCACTTGACGCTAAAATAAATGGCCTGGCCAGGGTTTGGAGCACCTCGAAGCGAGAAAACAATTTTTTACTATGTGCTATTGGAAAGCCAATTATTGACTTTAGAGATTTTATGAACGTTTTGCATTACCTAATTGGCACCATCTTAATTACGCTAACACGGCAACAACAAATATGACGCAATCTCCATCGGTTCTAAGTCTTTGTTTCAAGGGCGTGGTTGGCTCTCGTAAGGCCAGTGCTTGGTAAACCATTGTATTGTGTCCTGAAAGTACTTACAGTAACATATTCTAAAAGTCTTCACAGGTTGTATGGGAGTTACCGTCACAGCTTCAAATTCCGTAAAGCCTTATCTAAAAGAACTAGCGAAAGACTTGGGACAGACTGTTAAACGAGATGGTACGAATTGAGAAAGTTGTTCAAATAATTATCATTGAATTATCAATAAATTTCAATGTGCGTATTTGCGCTAGCCGTAGACGATAATTTGTAAAGATGTAACTTTTCTCACGGCCTGTAAAGAGCCAGGAGTACAGTTGTACAGCACGTATAGATATATGCGAGGAATTACTAAAGATGTGCACCCATTTTCTAATCGTAATTTACCTACTCCCTTTGAGTTATTACGTTTTTATCTCTTTATTTGTACTTTATTTGCGTAAGTTTTTTCCTTTTAACATTTGGAATTGGCGTAGAAAAACGAAGGTACTTTGTGTGGTAAAAGAAAAGCTATTTAATGGGTGTTTTTATGATTGATTACAACTTCTTTTTAATCTTGCGTTTTTTGGACTTTTTGTAGTCTTTGTCACCTTTGCGCTTTCTTTTTTTTCTTGTTTCTCAAACTTCCTAAAATCCTTCGTGTTTACTTCCAGGAATATCCCTAGTTCTTCAAGGATACGTAATGCGACTACAATAGAGTTAATGCTTTTTCATTTTATTTTGTCACGTGCCTGTTTTCAGACCTTGCAAGTCTTTGACTTTTGTAAGTTCGCGAAATCCATCGCTCAGCTTTATCACACATAGTTTTAAAAGTGGAGCACCTGCGCTAGCTTCAGTAACCAACTTCAGAGTTATCTCTGCATTATGGCAACGAGCGTTACGTAGCAGCTTTGCTGTAGAGTACGCTTCCTGAATTTTTGGCTGTGTATTATTCTTTCTTGATTAGGGTAGCCCCGAAAGATTTTAAGCTCCTCTAACAACGCGATGTCTGCTGATTCAAGCAGATGCATATATGAAGTATACTGAGCTTTGTGGAATCTTTTGCGGGCATCTTTTACCCAAGAAATTGCGTAGCATCGTAACGCATGCTCTATTTCGTTTACGATTTCGTAAGCGATTAAAGCCAGCCACAAAGGGTTACCAACTAACACAACAGAGTCAGAAACAAAGAAGAGAACAATAGTTTATGGTTAACGTACTGTTTTTGATGTCTCGTGGAGCAAGTCTAGTTTGTGTATTTTAGTTTTGTCACTTCGTTGACATGTGAAACAAAAAAAGTACCTTTCTATCGACTTTAGAAGCGTGGTATTGTGAGTATGTCATTCTAGCCGCCTAAAGATACAAAGTTATTATCGCGTTTACAACCAATGAAGTACCTGGTACGGTATTCCATAGTTTACCTCTGGTATTCGATAATTTGCCTCAGGTGTACGCTCGGTCGTGAAGTTTACAGCTGGTTGGTTTGTATCTTGTTTGGCAGGCGCCTTGGTATCAAGGCACGTGACTTGAGAGGGGCGCCTACTCATCGACTGGAGGTTACGTTTAGGATTAACTGTATAAGTTTTACAGCACGTGTTAAGTAATGCACGAGGAATTGCTGAAAGATGTGCACCCATTTTCCTTTTTGAATATTTGTAAACTACCTACTCCCAGTTGAGTATTAACACATTTAAAACGTTTTTTATTGTTTTTTATTTGTACTTTAATATTTGAGTAAGTGTGTTGGCTTAAAAACTTTATAAACTTGCGTAGAAATACGTAAGAGTTACTTGAAGAAGAAAAGCTAATTGAATTGTGTTTTTTTATGTGATTGATTTTATTTTTCACACCTAGCAACTTTTGGCTTTTCTTTGATGTGCTTCCTTGTTTAACATTGTCGGTAATGCGTAGTGGTAGTATATGAACATAAAATTGTATTCAAACGGAGGCTTTGGGTGAAATCACGTTTTTGTTTATTTCGTTTTGTCTGTGAGTGATAGATTCTTTGTATCAACTTCACAATCCCTTCTGTATTTTATCAATGTCAGCGATTTGTTTGCTTCAATAGGACATTGTTAGTTTTCACGAT
>JALMLS010000269.1:0-49592 GCA_038496445.1 Trichosphaerium sp. ATCC 40318 | reverse complement strand
GGAATACGGATAATTTGAGTGTTCCAGCTGAGTAGCTCCTTTAAATAAGGTGAAGCCGTTCGGTTGGCTATCATAGGACAAACAAGGGAACCATCGGCGTTCTGGTACGATAGTTAGAGCCGAAAGGTACCTACAAAAAGAAAAAAAGGAAAGAACGTACGGTGTCAATAGGAGAGTCAAACTCTGTACAAGATAAAGAAACGCCTTGTACGCGCACGTGATTTCCGTTTGGATCCATTAATTTGCCATTTGTTACGTTCCATGCGTAACCAAAGGAAGCAGTAAAAACAACTACAAAGAAAAGTTGAAGCGCAATTCTTTGCATCTTGTTAGTTAAAAACACAAAAAAGTTACTCCTTCAAGAATCTAGGTTGACCAAATTAATACTCTTAGGCGCTATACTATTGAGCGCTAGACTAAGTAGTACCTGCGCCAATTTAGATATAAAACCAAGGTCTAATAAGCACTGTGCTCATTATATGCTCACGACGATACATCTTTACATAGTAGTTTCGCTGTGAGGTTGGTAAAACGACACTGCTATCCACGCTTTTGTTTTTAGAACTGCTAAAAGACGAGGACCGAGTGCTCTGTTTATTAAAGCATGTAGAGAAATAAAGTAAACTAAAAGAATTTAACTATCTTCAGTACAACTTTCATGGGTGCATAAAGAAAACCCAAAAAAAAACAAATAAAATTTCAAAAAGGGTGTTGACAGAAGCTTATGTATCAAGGCAATTTCTATTTTACTAAATTCTCCATAGCACGTTCTATAGTAGGGTACAAAAATGGGAAATTAGTCTCCTGTAATCGTTTTGGCGTAATCTACAATTCATTAAATACAATCAAAGGGAAAAAAAACAACTTGAACTTTTACCTTTTGGCCTTCTGTGACAAGTATAGAACTTTCTCCCATTACCGCTTTCATGATCACTGATGGTGTAGGTACTGTCCATTTACCTCGTTTTGCTATAGCGTTTGACATGTCATTATTTGTTGTGAGCGTTGGTGCAACAGCATTGACAATGCCTTTGATTTCTTTTTCTAAAATATGCTCATATACCCTCACAGCATCATCTAACCGTGTAAGCTTATTACCAATTATCAATATAATTACATACCTACGTGTATCCAAGGAACATGGTGTTTACCAGTACCAATATTTCCACCATACAAACCAAGAGGAAGCTGAAGTAGTGAAAAAGGTCCTGTTCAGGAAAAGAACATTAGCGGTATACTAAAAATACTTTTTACACTTACCTCCT
The DNA here is from genome assembly GCA_038496445.1 of Trichosphaerium sp. ATCC 40318. Taxonomy (NCBI): domain Eukaryota; phylum Discosea; class Flabellinia; family Trichosidae; genus Trichosphaerium; species Trichosphaerium sp. ATCC 40318. Next base: position 48,327 of record JALMLS010000269.1, on the reverse strand, counting down.
CCTTCACCTAGTGTTACACCCATGCGAACAATAGAAAGTGGTGTATTTATATCCTTTGATGTAATCAAGGCAGTATTTTCTAGTTGAAAATCCATGTTACCTGTTAATAAAGCATTAACAAATGCACGTGATTTTCAATTTAATAAAAACCTCCAAAGTTCTCAGCTGGTGGTCCGTCGTATGTCTCATCATATACTTCATCTTGTTCTGTTGGATAGAAGCTATATTTGTAATAGTTATGAATACTCCATCAGGCAGAACAAAGACTTTACGCACCAAACAGCCGAAGTTGCAATAAAATGTTTGGGTTTCTTTTTTGACTTTTTGACAGCGTTCAGTAAGGCTTTTGTGGTCTGTACTCTTGAGTCTATCAACACCTTCTTGTACTCCTTTGTCCATCTCTAAACCAAGCTTTTAACCATAACTATACTATATACGAAGGACATTAACATACCTTGTCAACAATACCCGCACCTTGAAGAGAGATAATTGCGTCGCAATCAGGAATTTTTCCTTTGTTAACTGTTTCCCATGTGACATCCCCTTTCTTGGCGCTACGCGATACAACGAGCACCTACAAGGCTTTTAAGCGTCATGACGTATTTTAAGACGTTTGAGATTGTTTTTTGACGATTTATAACGCGGAAATGATAAATGTCACTTTCACTGTTTTGGAAAGGTAGAAATAGAGCGGTTTTACTATTTTAAGGTCATTTTTGTGCCATTTCATTTGAACAGTTACGTAAGTACGTTTCGTATTAACTGATTGTTATAGTCCGCTTTCATATATGTGTACCCTGTGTCCTTTGTTCTTTAGAGACGCAACTAAACGCTTGCCAATAAAACCGCTACCTCCGCTCACTAGAATTGTACTAGACATATGCTTATGTTATACAGTTACGGCAGTTGTGTAAACAACAAACGGTTAGCTTTTTGGCATAAGTCTAACAAAAGTGCGTTTAAGCAGCGTTTGAATCTTCTTTCCAGAGCTAAACAATACCACAATGCTTAATAAAATCACTAGAGTCGGTACGGTGTTTTTCAAAGCGAAAAAATGTTGTTTGTGTCAAAGTGAGGCTCATCTTCCCTTAGGTGTTCAAGTGTCTGCAAACACAACCACAAGTACCACGTAGATACAAGAGCAGCAACACTTCCGTTGTAGCTGAGCGCCTCACCGCTGTCATCAAGAGCGTCGGCCAAGACCCAAAAGCACACAAAGCGCTTATTGATAAGGTTGAAGCAAGCAAAGAGTTTCCTTCAGATACTCTCGTTTCTGCCTCCCTCTTTACAAAAAGCATCATCAAACATGTTGGCGAGACTGAAGCAAAATACAAAGATCTGATTGCGGCTGTCGAAGCTTCACCAATTAGCCAAGAAATCGACTTTGGACCTCTCTGAGTCTAACGTTGATACCACTGGCCTCAAAACACCAGAAGCTCGCTTCGTCAAAAAGGTCGCTGTAGACTCCCTTCGCGCTGACGCAAAGAGACAATCTGCTTTCATTTCTGACGCTACAGAAGCCATCCTCCCTGTACGCTTACTCCTTATCCAAAAACTTTTTTTTTATTACACTCAAAATAACCACTCTTGAAATGGAATCGTACTTTAGCGCTCAAATTGAACTCAGTAAAATATTAAAACGCGTCATTTAAATTTTTAAACTCCATCCTCTTATTTTTAAGCGTATACACCCTTACTATCCCTCCCACATACTTAACGCGGTCGCTATTGTCTTTTCTTCTTTGTTCGTTTCTTTCAAACGTAAAACTCGCTTACTTTTTGCTTGTACAGGTTTTGGACAAACACTGGGGTTTGCCTAACGGAAACGTCAAACCAGCTTTCTACAACTGGTGGCAAAAACTATCCAACTCCATGGCTGTCTCACAAGGCGCTACTGGAGAACCAGTCCGTGTTGCCATTACTGGTGCCGCTGGAAGTATCGGTTACGCTCTTGCTTTCCGTGTAGCTAGGTACGACAAAGCTTCTTTGCAGCGGTTTTCATTATAATGCAAACCTGTAATATTTACGGTATTTTCTAGCGGACAAATGTTCGGTCCTACCACACCTGTCATTCTTCATTTGGTTGAGCTTCCTGGCGCCATGAAGGCCTTGGAAGGTGTTGTTATGGAGCTCAAGGATTGCGCATTCCCTCTCGTACAAGGAATCGTACCAACATCCGACTTGAAACAAGGTACATAAAAAAACCCGAATGGATAGAATACTTATCTTCCTTTTGCTCCATTGAGTGTTTTCTCATCATTATTGTAGGTTTCGACACAATTGACTGGGCTCTTTTGGTTGGATCTAAGCCTCGCTCAAAGGGTATGGAACGTGGTGATTTGCTCATGGAGAACGCCAAGATCTTCCAAGCACAAGGAAAAGCCATCGGGTCCTCTGCCAAGCGTAACTGCAAGGTCGTTGTAGTCGGTACGGTTTTTTTATTTGCTATGAATTTTGTAATCGCTAACTTTCTTAAACAGGTAACCCAGCTAACACAAACGCTCTTATCGCTCAAGCAAACAGTGGTAGAGAAGGTAAATACTTCTCTGCTTTGACCAGACTCGACCACAACAGAGGTCTCGCCCAAGTACGTATCAAAAGGTGTTCTACTATGTATCAAACCTTTGTACTCACGGTTTATTAGCTCGCTGACAAGATTAACTGCTCTGTCACTGATTTGAACAGATTCTGCATCTGGGGTAACCACTCTGCTACTCAGTACCCAGATATCTCCCACACCACCGTAAAGAGAGACGGTAAACTCGAACTTGTCCGTGAAGTTATCAACAACCAAGCTTGGGTACAAAAAGAGTTCATCCCTCGCGTACAAAAGCGTGGTGCTGAAATTATTGGCGCAAGAGGTGCTTCAAGGTACGATAGACTTATCTCCTTTTCATTTCTTTTGAGCTCTAAATTTTTTTACTAAAAATTTAAGACTACCTTTCCTCCTTTGTGTTTTATTTTTTTATTTTTTCTGGTCCTTATCTACGTGATGAATTACACCCAGCTCATCTGAGTTTATATGACGCACAACTAGTGTTCTGAGTTTGTAGAGTTTTTTTTGAAAGCAACGTTTTCAAATACCAACAAAATCAATCTAAACAGTTTTTTTTTGCTCGTTTTGTTTTTTGGTATTAACATTACCTTTCAGCGCTGCTTCAGCTGCTTCAGCTGTTGTCGACCACGTCCATGACTGGATTCACGGAACTAGAGACTGGACTTCAGTCGCCATCCCATCCACTGGAGAATATGGTACGTTGTTCTTGTGTTCATGGGTTTTTTTTTTCTCATTTTTAATTAGGTGTAACTGAGGGTCTTGTATACTCATACCCAGTTATCTGCGGCCCAGAAGGACCACAAGTCGTACAAGACGTTCCAATTGATCCATTCTCTGCTGAGCGTATGGAAGCCACCCACAAAGAACTCATCTCAGAGCGTGATGCTGTCGCCAAGATGCTTTAAACAAATTTCAAAAAAACAAACAAAAAAAAAAGAACTAAATGTTTGGGCTGCTATTGATTTAATACCACCTTCCTTGATGAACCAACTTTTTTTTAATGGTCTCTCTTTTAAAAGAAGTGTGGTGTTCGCATTTTTTTATGTTCAAACGTTTGGATTTGGATTCATACATTGCGATTGTTATTCAGTACTGTCTCTCTTAGTAGTAGACTGCGATTTGGATTTTTTGTAACCAATAAATGGCAAATTATTAAAAGACTTGTATATGAAGAAAAAGACAAAGTCTTGGTGATGGATTGAGAAGAATCAAATTTCGAAAAAAATCTGATCGTTTTTTTTATTGTTTTCATTGTCATAGTGAAATGTGGTTGATTACAATATCACCACAATTACTAGATCTTTTTGCAAAGTTGCATAACGCTCTTCGCCACATGAAAGGTTGTTTTTTTTTCCCTTCACTTTCGAATCGTTCCAGGTTCGCTATGCCGCCCTGACGCGTGAATGCAATCAAAACCCGTTGATTACGGAAGGAAGGAAGCTCTCTAGCTGTTCATGTCCGTGAAACTGCTTCGAAAAAAGATGTCACTTTGGAGAACGTAATTTTTGCCTTTATATCTTCTGTAGGAGAACGACATCAGCGTCTTCTGATTGTTCATTTGCTTCATCAAGTGCTCCAGAAACTGTTCTCTTGAATTTTTTAAGTACTTGCAGTTCTCTCTTGAGTTGAGCGTTCTCAACCATAGCTTGGTCGTATTTTCTTTTTATACCTTTTAAATCATCGTTTTGGGTTATTAAACCGCGTAAAATCTCCATAGTAGCAGCCTGGCACACGCTGTTAGTGATTAAAACCAAAAATAAAGAAAGATTTGCCAACTTGATACCAACGACAGTTTTCGACATCAACTCGCCCTTAACGCGGCCCTACGGTCGCAAGAAAGCAGATGGTTTCCACAAACGCAGTTTTAAACAAGTTTAGAGTAACAAAACGCTTTCAACTTCAACTCGCCCTTTAACGCAGCCCTACGGTCGCAAGGAGCAGAAGGTTTCCGCATAAAGAACCCGCTTTCTTTTTGAAACGTGCCTGGCGTTTAGCGTCTATTTTTTTATAGCGCTCTTCAAACTCTTTACGGCTGTCCGCCTGCTCTTCATCGAACTCTGTGCGCGTATTGCAGTACTCTTTGTCAAACTCTTTTAATTTGACAGCGAATAACCCAATGCGTGTTTTTAAACTCTGTGACGCAGCCCTATTACTGCGAGGAGGTGCTGCCGTGCTCATTGTGCAATTATAGTGAGAGTTTCGCTTAAGTGGCAAACTATTTAAGATCAAGCTCAGGAGACGTGATACGTAGATAAATTGATTTGTTGTTGAACCATGTAACAGGTGAACGCGCTTTGAGTCTTCGCTAACTGAATATCTTCAAAAGGCCACATTGGGAGGTATGACACGACTACTTATCTGATCAGTTAGTCCTAGTAAGCGAATCATACGTCAATGGCCACTAAACGGAAGGTGTAAAAAACCTTTACAAACAGATATCTTGAAACCTTACATTATTTGCGTTTACACTTGGTTTTTATACCGTGGTATGCGTATAGACATAAATAAAGCCAACAGTGAAACAAGCTAATGCCTGAATGAAGTAATACCACAGTTGATTTCTGCTACGTGCCCAGTTGCATGTGTAAAGCAACGACTTGCGACAAAACGCCCTTTCGCTTTTTTTTTTTTGCTCAACTAACACCGTAGCAACCTCAGCACGCGCGTGTGACTATTAGACACAAAAAAAAAACAACTAGTTCTGCAATAACATTAAACGCAATCTCAACACTGTATATGCGTGCACCGTGAGCGTTGTAACCTTAAAACAAAATGGGACAAAATAACAAGTGGTTTTGAGTGAGAGTTTTAAAGAAGGATCCCTCGGTGCTGTCTAGTTAGAGTGTGCTACTGAAAAAGATAAGAAGTTGCGCAAGAAATTAAATTAACGTTACCTTTGTTGTATAGACGCCAGGTAGAGTATGGGCGATGGAGAAAAGACCAAAAACCACAACGGAGCTGCACAAGGTAACAGTAAACCCTTATCACCTACGAATGGGATACCTCTACAATAAAAGCCAAACAAAGTTCAAGCTAATACTCCTATGTTGTTGCAGCTTAGGTCTTCCTCCACAAGAAGCATAGTCATGACTTTTCTTTAACGGTAGTTTTTTTTTTTGGAAGACTTTTATCTTTATGCTAGGTTTCGTTCAGTTGCAGGTACGCACGTTACATTAGGTATTATCATAATACAGATGATGTGTGCCGTTTAAACTTGGACAAACAAGGTAGTTAGACTTGAGTTGCACAGAGATCAAAAGCTGTATTGTTTACATTGACTGTGACGTGACTGTATAGTCTGTATTGTTATCCTTGCTCTCTTTGTTGCAAACACTCAAAATACTGCTACCGTAGCATCACCTACGTGCAGCGATGCCAAAACAAAGTTTTTGCACTGTTTTTTTTAAAACACATTTGGCAGTGGCACCTACGTCGTCTTTTCTTTGAAAGCTAGACTCCGTTCTCCAGAATAATCATGGATAAGATCTCACGTCCATCTGCTATACGTGAAAAAGCGTATGCATGTGAAGTTTGACCGGACATTCTGAAGTAAATTGATCGTTCAGTAAGAGGTTTACTCTTTCTTAATGCTATCATACGACGTGCCATAACTTTTGACACAAGTTCTATCAATGGGGAGCGCGTTAGGAAAACTGTTGGGGCGTCCAAACCAGGTCCAGAATACTGTTATTGGGTTTAGACGCTGCTGGTAAGGTAAAGTACTAGAATCACGTTGTTAGGTTACCTAAATAGCCTTTTATGTAGACAACGATCTTGTACAAGCTTAAAGTGCGGTTTTTGGTTTTTGAGCAAGTGAAACTTCTGGATTCCACTCTCCATCTCGTACTTCAACTTCGTGGCGGTTGCTAGTGTACCCACTGTTATACTCCCTTGTAAATAAAAACCTTTTTTAAAGCCGCCAAAGAATTGCCCTTTTAGTGCGAACCCAAGCTTAGGCATGAATATTGAATACTGGTGAATGTGCCTATTCATTCACAACAGAAGGGCTTTTGGTCTCCACGTGATTTTACAGCGCCTGTGAATAGTATATTCCTTATTGGATGCTATTGGAGTTCGCGTTGGAGTCATCGTGAATACTAATAGTACAAGGGTCCAGACAGAGAAATATTATTTCTATAGACGTCTAAAACACCCCAAGAGCTAAAGTTGGAGTACATCTCTGGAACACAACCTCACAGGAGTCTCAGTACTTACCACCGACGGCAGTGTTAAAGACAGAGTAACTACTGGCGCAGTTGTTGGATGATATATAAGACAGTATGCTGACTCAAACGGTTCTGAACTCGAGGCTATTGAGATAGAGATACAGTACATAATCTGAATCTCCCGTTTTATTGCCACAGATTCTTTTAATTCAAAAAATTGGGTCGTGCTATTAATTAAACAAAAATAAGCAGTGCCAGATCTTGTCACTTTCGCTAGTTCTTGTAAGTTCCGTCTAGACAGTTAAAAATGTGAAGGTCCTGTGCTCTGTGTTTCCAGCTTTATCAACAGCGTCAATATCGGCATTGGCTTTGACTAAAATTGATCGATTTTATTGAATCCCATTTGTGCTAAATAGTAACGTGAATAACATGTATTTTACCTTGTTGTGATATTACCTGTCCAAATCAAATCTGTTTTTCCACATACATTCACAGCCTCAATATTGGCATTGACATGGATTAACATGGATACAATTTCAATTTGGTTGTCACCGTTTAATACTAAAAAAAAAATAGTAGTGTGAGCTCTCATGTTGTATTTAATGTATGATACTACCGGCATTAAGCAAAGCTGTGTTTCCATGTGCATCAACATTTAGTTTAGCGTTGATACAACTTTGTTAAATCCGAAAAATGCTAGGTTATTGATCTAATACAACTAGAGACCGTCAAATTGATGACTCAATATCTAATGTGATACGGTGATATTACCTGCATTAACCAAAGGTGTGTTTCCACTTTGATTTATCAACAGTATAAATATTGGCGTTGGCATTAATTAGCATTGATACACCTTCATTGTGTCCTTCTTGTGCTAAATAGTAGAATGAGATATGTACATGTTTATCTCATCTATCTGTTACCTGCACAAATTAAACCTGTATTTCCATGTTTATCAACAGATCGATTAGAAATGATACAATTTTGTCCATATCGTGCTAAATAATAGTGTGAGCGACTTGTATTGCTCAATACCTGCACGTATCAAACCTGTATCTCCAGCTACATTAAAAGCATCAATGTTGGATAGCTTTTTTGTGAAGATATCCAACTAAGCAGTTGTGACCTTATTATTCTATTGGTACAAATGCGAGGAGAATGTCTTGTATGAAGACCAATTTTAATCTTACCTTACTAATACTATTTGTAGCCACAGTTTATTCAAGTCTGTTAACAGTATAATCGCACTATTTCAAAGACGTGCGTTTCTTACCTAAGGTTTAGTAACTTAATTGGGCGTTAGGTGATGAAGTTACTAGAGTTAAACTAGTTAAAGTTGTTAGCTATATGGCCCAAGGTGTAGCATGTACAGTGGAGTACGTATTAGCTTAACATCTACAAAGGTGCTTACTGAATTGTAGTTTTAGCATGTTTGTAAAAAGTGGTATCATTCGTGTGCTTTGTGGATTGTGTGATATGTTACGGGGTTTTGATCGTGTATTGGCTGATGCATATAAGTATATCGAACCAATTTACAAGTTTGCCTTTATTCGTGATGTCCTCACAGCCTTGGAGAGTATTTTGAACGTGGGTGATAGTACACTTGTACTTTCTTTTTCTGATTCTATAGTTAGTACTGTTTTACAGAGTGCTGGTGCTTTAGAATCAACCGGTATGTATTTCAGTTTGACGCTGATTGCATCCTTAAAATCAAGTATGTTTATTCTCATGTATGAATATACAAGCGATGTCTATGCGTGGTCTATCTCCGATCTGGCTTTGATTACCATTAACACATCAATATTGCCATTGGATTCGATTAACTTTGTTATAGATTCAGCATGGCCATTTGTTGCTATGATTGGTTAGCTATTTATGCACCTACCAATACAAACCTGCGAAAGCAATCACAAGTTCAATTACACGAACATTCTAACGATAGAGAGGGTTTGGTTCTTAACTTAGATATTGGGTTTTTTTGTCACTCTGTGAGTCTGTCATGACATGTTGTCACTCTTGAGGTTATCACAAAGCAGTATTAAGTTGGTGTCACTTGACAGGTGATATTTTTCGGGTAAGTTATTGTTATTTGTATTACGGTTCTGGTGTTGTGTTGTTACTGATTTGTTACAGTAACACAGTTTTTATGCCTACAGCAGTTTTTTTCCATTTGTTAAAACATCACAATACCTGCTGTTTGCTTTGTCTTTGGAAAGTCGAAGACTGGTACATCTTCAGAACTAGAAGGACAATGATTTGGCAAAGACAAGCATCGTTTATAGACGTAATATGTACAAACACCGCACTTACACACAGCTGTGCTTTTGAGAATTATACCAAGAAAGTTTCGAAAGTACAGAAACTTCGGAACTGCTACATAATTTCCACGTGGCGGGTCAAACTTTTTCGACCATTGCAACTTCTCCTTGGAGTTTCATGGTTTGTAAAAGGTAGGTGAGAAACGGACTGTTTGATGTCTATCCCTGGCCGTAGATCCTTTTATTACCCCCTCCCGGTTGCGAGTGATCATCAAATGCTTATACACTCGACGAAGGCTTTTTGTTTGCAACATCAAGAGGCCTAAAAATACTAGGGTCAATGGTATTGAATCTGAAAGAAATAACAATTGACGGTCAACTTAGCTTTATCAATCTTGAGTACTGCACACAAAAATAAACCAGTATCTTAACGCTCAATGCGTTTCTATTCACGCTCGCTTTGTAAACAGCAATGAACAATCGCTTAAGTATTCCTCCATTGTTAACATAGTTGTTGTACGATGATAAGCCATCTTCTGTTACAACCTGCTACTAAAGGCACGGAACCTGAAAATAATAACAATACAAAATGAAGTTTATTTAAGCAACTTTTCTACATATTTTTTCTCTTTGCATTCTCAATCTTCTCATCTATTTGCAAAGCTCAATACATTGCGTGATGTATGTGCTTCCCGCAAAGTATGTGATTGAGGCGCTCATTGATCCAGATAATACAGGTCCAATGATGGGTAGAAATGATAGCACCATTTTAGACATAATCTGGAATGCACTGTCTTCAGCTACACTGGCGGGTATAGTCAAAAAGGATGTCAAAGGTATAGCAGAAGAACCTGCGCTAGTCAAACCAGACATTAGCACGTATATTGGTAGCCTGTCATAACATAGTTTAGCTTTTAAGTTAATAGCTTCTGGAGAGCAACCTTGTATTGCGTATAAAATCGCTCTATTAAAACTTTGTCACAAGTTTTTTTCGTACAGCTGGTGCGTAATTAATGATAGCTAGTTCCAACCTTGGAAAATCGTATTTTGTGCTATTTTCAAGCCAAGCTGAGATTACAAAGAACCTCTCTGGAACTGCATATGGCTATAAATTACAAAGTAAGAATGGTGTTACTAAATAGAACATACATAGTTTGGAAACCGCTTCAAGATTGATTGAAGATAGCTTTCTCTGAGATCTTCAGGAGTTCTACCTGGTCTATCACGCTACATTATGAAGTTAGTATAACAGACCGTTAGTAGTACAATACAAAGATGTTGACAACCTGGCGAAAAACCTGGTTCGCAAAAAAGAACGTGTTCCAGAAGGTAGTTTCAAAAAGATGCACTTTGTTGTTCGTAGTCTTTGACGTTTTCACACTTCCATATAACGCAATCACTCTTCAAAGGGTTATCCCCTCCATCACTAGCCTCTGTATTTAGAAGTACATGCAGTACATAAATAAGAAAAAGAGAACCAAAAAGAATGAAAGAATGTACTATATCTGCCATTGGTTGGCTAGCCAAAACCGAAATTAGTAGGTGAATAACGAGATAGTGTACAAGGAATAGACAGGCTTTTGATATAAGCGTGCTCGCTAATTCACACCATCTACTTATTTTGTATATCTGGTAAAGTACTTTGTACCAAAAGTAATTTTTTACTGTTTTAATCCAGTTGTTCACAATTCTTTGAGCCAAGTACAAGTGGTGAGGAACTAACATGTGTTAATAAGTAGGAAATAGTATATTGTAGATTTTTTGATTACAGAAAAACACATTATGAAAACCAGAGTGGAGCAAATATTTTTATTGTCGGATTCTATGCACTGATACATGTTGCATTAGTGTGCAAAGAATCAGCATCAAAATCGGTCTGGTAAGCCAAAAATTTTCACTTTTTTGTCAATTTTTTGCTTCAAAAACGAAGAACTTTTACCTTGCGTTTGATCAACGAAAAAATTTCCAGAAAAAAATAAGAAAAGTAACATTTATGTCAACCACGGTCAAGTTCAGCTCTGATTTTTTACATAGTACACCAACATGTCAATACGCGTATTTGCAATTTTTTTGAAATGTAAACGTCCTCCGTTTTTGAAGCAAAAAATTGACAAAAAAGTGAAAATTTTTGGCTTACCAGACCGATTTTGATGCTGATTCTTTGCACACTAATGCAACATGTATCAGTGCATAGAATCCGACGATAAAAATAATTTTTCCACTCTGGTTTTCATAAACACACGTGCGTTTTTTGAGGTCTTCTTTCTGGTTTTTTTTGAGCCAACAATGAGGAATGTTTACACATCTTTTGTCAGTTTCAAATACAAAATGCGTGCATTGACATGTAGATCTGTTGTGGAAATCAGAACTGAACTTGAGTGTGTTTCTTGTTTCATAAAACTTGAGTTAAAAAAATATTTTGGTACTTTTAAATGTGCACATACATGTTGGATTTGAAACAAAGTACAATTTGTGAGGAAAACTAAACTGTGGTTGTTTATTGATAAATGTTGCTTGTTTACAACAGATGCATTAGAATTACTTTGCTGTACTTTCAAAGAGAGCTATTTTTGCCAGTTGAATAGCATTCTTCTCCTTTAGGCTAGTGTTGTCTCGCATTAGATCTTGGACACCTTCGGAGAGGTTGTTGACGCTTTCTTTGAGGTTGATATTGTCTAGATTTAGGGTGTTGTTGCTTCTTGTGAGGTTGATATTGTCTAGCTTTAGGGTGTTATTGCTTCCTGTGAGGTCTTTGATTCTTTCAGTCAATTCAGTAATGTGCTGTTCTTTGTTTGCATTCATTTTCTGTGAATTCCGATGAAGTTCAGCCAGGCTCTTCTTCAGTTTCTCTACCTCGCTGTTTGCTTCTTGTAATTCTAGTTTGAGATTGGCATAATTATAACTTGGTTGTTCATCATCAGTTGAATCATCATGGGCAGCCCACAGTTTTCTAGTACAAAACTTAAGTTTAAAAGATACTATAAAATTATACCGGTTAGAAATAAAAGTGTCGTCAGAATCAGATAGTTCATCATCAGATAGCTCGCCAGCTGAGCCATCAGTATCTACTTCTGAAGCTTGATCTTTCTCTTTCTTTGTCTTTTTATTACCTTTCTTGGTTTTTGAAGTTTTACGTTTTTTTTTATGTTTGTTTGTAACTTTGATGATGTACCGAGCAACAGCTTGAGTATCTAAAATAGTGCTTGAGAATTTAATCACATTTTTCAATTGTATTGCTGTACCTTGTGCCACTACCAGCTCATCGTATACTGCATCTTTAAGTTTATCTGCTGGCAGAAGTTTACCAGCGTGGTCTACCAATGCATAATGACTTTGGTAGCCTGGTTTTATTGGCCTTCCGTGCAAGCTTTCATTCATGGTTTTGGTACCCTCATCAGTTTTTTTACATACAAGGGGATCATGCTTTTTATCATCAAGTAAGTAAAGAATATCCACATCAATATTATTGTTTGCTTACCGGATAAACGTTCCCAGGAGTAACAAGACTTAAAACCAGTGTTTTTGCAGTTCTTCCTGATAAATCATATGAAGCGGCATACTTTATGCTTCTCTATTGGCGAAAATGAATATTGACCACCTGCAATAATTGGGTAATAACGTACAGTGAAGTATATCCCTTGACCATAGTAACCAGCGTCTAAAGAACTCACAGTTCCAAAACCAGCCTTTGCAATACTCTTAGCTGCTTCTTCGGTTGTTCCATGGACCATCAATATCACTGGTAACTAAATAAAATGTTTGTAGTGCAAGAGTACCAAGAACATTACCTTATCTTTTTTTTCAGTATAACAATCATTAAAATCAGTGAGGGCGTTGCACTTTTGGTACACAGTCTCTTTGTATTCCTTGTAGGTACTATCAGTTTGCCAATTTTGTTTTTTAAACAACTTGGGCAGTTCTCTAATAGATGCATGTTTAGAATCACGGAAATGCCTATGAAGTGTGGAGCAACCGTACTGATGTCTGTGCGTCAGTATTTCGTTGATTCGACCAAAGTTTTCTGTCAAGATGTCATTACAAACGAGAGTCGCTTCAATGATTTCGTAATTGTCACAGCCATGTAGTTTTGACATCTCCTGTTTGAGGATGTTGAATTCTCTGACTGCCACTTTGTCGTTGTCATCAAGCAGATTCAGTGTTTTGTAGTGTGTCGCCTTTGCAACAATGCCTCTTGTTGTAATATTAGAACTAATAAAAAGTAATTGAACGCACGTGTTAGATCTATCCCAATTATTTGCAAAATACAATCGCGGATTCAGGCTCCACGCGTTTTCACCTTTTAATCCTTTTGAAAACTTTTTTTAGTATTATATCACCACGCTTCTTACCTTCAGTACACTCTTCTTTTAAGGATTCATCTTGACTGTTATTGACCCAGGCATCATTGGGCATATCATGCAGAATACCTTGCATTGATTGCCCATCTTGTTTCCAGAATTCCTGTAGAAAAAGAATGTTGTTTGTAGTGTAGATGCTAGCAGTGAAGATATCGTACCGGAGACAGTACAACTTTGGGATCGCATGCGGAACAAATTAAATGACAAATACCTTTTTCCATTGCCAGTTTGAAATAATACCGCGTTGGCTAAACGTTGTAATGGTTAGTTTAAGGTATTGGTATTCAGCAAAGTGTACCAAACGGTGAAGCCATTCTTCAAACTGTTTTCTCCCCTCTATGTCGACATTTTGCGAATAGTGCTTTTTACAGTATCTCCACAGTGGATGGCATTGTTTACCACTTGGACAGTATTTTAAGAAAGTTACGAATTTTTCAACAGCTGAGGGTGTATTTGATACCACTTCTCTAATTAAAATGAACATAAAGTCTTGCCACTTTCTTTGGCATGGAGTTACTACTACTTACAGTGTTAGCTATTATTTCACCAAATTTTTTGTAATGTAATACCTGAATTCTTGTTGGTTTCACTTTCATCAATAGTATCAATATTATTTGCATTAGGTTTGATTAATTTCAACATTAACATTGACATATAGTCAAAATCTCAAATGATAGTAAATAAACATAGTTTTTATCTCATTTGCGATATTACCTGCATAAATCAAAGCTGTATTTCCATGTTCATCAACAGCATCAACATTGGCGTTGGCTTTGAATAAGATTGATACAACTTCATTGTGTCCATTTATTGCTAAATAGTAGAATGAGATATGTACATGTTGTATCTCATCATATCATGTTACCTGCATTAATTAAAGCTGTCTTTCCATCTTTATCAACAGCATCAACATTGGCGTTGGCGTTGAGTAAGATTGATACAACTTCATTGTTTCCTTTTCGTGCTAAATAGTAGAATGAGATATGTACATGTTGTATCTCATCATATCATGTTACCTGCACATATTAAAGCTGTGTTTCCATATTTATCAACAGCATCAACATTGGCGTTGGCTTTGAGTAAGATTGATACAACTTCATTGTGTCCATTTCGTGCTAAATAGTAGAATGAGATATGTACATGTTGTATCTCATCATATCATGTTACCTGCACATATTAAAGCTGTCTTTCTATTTTTATCAACAGCATCAACATTGGCGTTGGCTTTGAGTAAGATTGATACAACTTCATTGTGTCCATTTATTGCTAAATAGTAGAATGAGATATGTACATGTTGTATCTCATCATATCATGTTACCTGCACACATTAAAGCTGTATTTCCATATTCATCAACATCATCAACATTGGCGTTGGCTTTGAGTAAGATTGATACAACTTCATTGTATCCATTTTGTGCTACATAGTAGAATGAGATATGTACATGTTGTATCTCATCATATCATGTTACCTGCATATATTAAAGCTGTATTTCCATCTTCATCAACAATATCAATTTTGGCGTTGGCATTAAGTAAGATTGATACAACTTCATTGTGTCCTTCTTGTGCTAAATAGTAGAATGAGATATGTACACGTTGTATCTCATCATATCATGTTACCTGCCCATATTAAAGCTGTGTTTCCATATTTATCAACAGCATCAACATTGGCGTTGGCGTTGAGTAAGATTGATACAACTTCATTGTTTCCTTTTCGTGCTAAATAGTAGAATGAGGTATGTACATGTTGTATCTCATCATATCATGTTACCTGCACATATTAAAGATGTATATCTATTTTCATCAACAGCATCAACATTGGCGTTGGCTTTGAGTAAGATTGATACAACTTCATTGTATCCTTTTTGTGCTAAATAGTAGAATGAGATATGTACATGTTGTATCTCATCATATCATGTTACCTGCACATATTAAAGCTGTATATCCATTTTCATCAACAGCATCAACATTGGCGTTGGCTTTGAGTAAGATTGATACAACTTCATTGTATCCTTTTTGTGCTAAATAGTAGAATGAGATATGTACATGTTGTATCTCATCATATCATGTTACCTGCACATATTAAAGCTGTGTTTCCATATTTATCAACAGCATCAACATTGGCGTTGGCTTTGAGTAAGATTGATACAACTTCATTGTGTCCATTTTGTGCTAAATAGTAGAATGAGGTATGTACATGTTGTATCTCATCATATCATGTTACCTGCACATATTAAAGCTGTCTTTCCATATTTATCAACAGCATCAACATTGGCGTTGGCTTTGAGTAAGATTGATACAACTTCATTGTGTCCATTTCGTGCTAAATAGTAGAATGAGATATGTACATGTTGTATCTCATCATATCATGTTACCTGCCCATATTAAAGATGTGCATCCATATTTATCAACAGCATCAATATTGGCATTGTCTTTGAGTAAGATTGATACAACCTTATTGTGTCCATTTAGTGCTAAATAGTAGAATGAGATATGTACATGTTGTATCTCATCATATCATGTTACCTGCATTAATTAAAGCTGTCTTTCCATAGTTATCAACAGCATCAACATTGGCGTTGGCTTTGCGTAAGATTGATACAACTTCATTGTGTCCATTTCGTGCTAAATAGTAGAATGAGATATGTACATGTTGTATCTCATCATATCATGTTACCTGCACATATTAAAGCTGTATATCCATTTTCATCAACAGCATCAACATTGGCGTTGGCTTTGAGTAAGATTGATACAACTTCATTGTATCCTTTTCGTGCTAAATAGTAGAATGAGATATGTACACGTTGTATCTCATCATATCATGTTACCTGCATATATTAAAGCTGTCTTTCCATGTTTATCAACAGCATCAACATTGGCGTTGGCGTTGAGTAAGATTGATACAACTTCATTGTGTCCATTTTGTGCTAAATAGTAGAATGAGGTATGTACATGTTGTATCTCATCATATCATGTTACCTGCACATATTAAAGCTGTGTTTCCATAGTTATCAACAGCATCAACATTGGCGTTGGCTTTGAGTAAGATTGATACAACTTCATTGTGTCCATATTGTGCTAAATAGTAGAATGAGATATGTACATGTTGTATCTCATCATATCATGTTACCTGCCCATATTAAAGATGTGCATCCATATTTATCAACAGCATCAATATTGGCATTGTCTTTGAGTAAGATTGATACAACCTTATTGTGTCCATTTAGTGCTAAATAGTAGAATGAGATATGTACATGTTGTATCTCATCATATCATGTTACCTGCACATATTAAAGCTGTCTTTCCATAGTTATCAACAGCATCAACATTGGCGTTGGCTTTGAGTAAGATTGATACAACTTCATTGTATCCTTTTTGTGCTAAATAGTAGAATGAGATATGTACATGTTGTATCTCATCATATCATGTTACCTGCACATATTAAAGCTGTGTTTCCATAGTTATCAACAGCATCAACATTGGCGTTGGCTTTGAGTAAGATTGATACAACTTCATTGTATCCATTTCGTGCTAAACTTTGTCAACTATTTGCTTAGCAAGCATTACAAACCTGCAAAAGAAAACACAATTTCAATTATGGGGAGATGGATGTTGGTTGGTTCTTCCTTATCTAAACGTTGGTATTTGTCACTCTGTGATTCTGCCATGACGTGTTGTCACTCTTGAGGTTATCACAAAGCAGTATTAAGTTGGTGTTACTTGACACATGAGATTTTTCAGTGAAGTGTTATTGTAATTTGCGTTACGGTTCTGGTTTTGTGGTTTTTTTGAAATTAACTGATTCGCACAAGAACGTGATTGCCTGTACAATAGTTTTTTTAACCACTTGGAGACCTTCAATCTGTTTATTTAAGTAAACGGAGTTACAACCTGGAGACAAAACAGGCCATGTACCTTCATCGAAACACAGGTTTTTCAAATATTTCACCAAATAGTGCGAATACCCTCGCTCAACTTTGTTGCTCGTAAGTGGCGAATATCCTTTTGCGGGCTATTTTTTACCCCGATAGGCAAGCACAAAGGGTATTATCATAATGTCGTTATTGTAACCAGAAATAATAACGAGAACCAGACGCCAAAATACAAGAATGTTGTGCTGTCGTATCTTTTCGGTTGTAAAAACATGTTGTTTATTCCAGTGGCGTAGATTTTATTCTCTTTATTTTTGTTTTTCTATCTGTGCTGGTTTCACCTGCTGATTTTTAGATGTCACGTATTCGCTATTGTACAATGAGCAACTCGCAGTGGAGGTGGCAACAAGTTTGTAAACAAGACTAACGCATTTACGGCAGAAAGGGCTGCATAACACGGTTTACTGGTCAGAGGAATTGTTACGAAGCGTTTTTATTTTATTACACGCACGTGATTTTTGTAAAACCACCATATACTTGCTTCGTTATATTTTCAAGTACCTACCTGTGGTGGCGTGTACAAACCGTACTTCAACACGTGCAGCAACTAAAAAACGTAAACTAGACAATAAACAGAAACATTTGACCAATCTACGAGAAAAATTGAACTACATGACTGAAAACAGCTGTAAGGTTCTCCTAGACGCAAAAATATCGCTACCAGAGTGTTTACGAATATCAAGCCCTAACTTGGGTTATTTTGAGCGCATTCAATCTAACAGTGTGCTCACCTACAAAACAAGTCTATCTAAATGGTTAATAAAAAAAAACATTTGGAATCACGTGTTTTACCATACAGAAGAAAAAACAACTTGTTGCACAATTCCAAACAACCAATCCGAACTACAATACATCGTGTCATGAAATTCATAGGAACATAGTGGATTTGGGAGCAAAGAAGTGGAGAAAAAAACTGTGCGAGCACAAAATCAATTCATCTCAGCATACAACATGGGGTGTTTGAGTCTTTTGGCGGGTTCATAAGAAAAAAACTCCCGGTTCATTTGAATTTCAACTTTTTTCAACGCACCCATACACACAACAGTCAACTTTTAATTGTTTGTTTCTTTTTTACAGGTATGGAAATCATGCTCAATATTGTATACAAACAGCAATATCTCATATTGAAGCATTTGATAGGCCAGGACATGATAAAATTCACAGCGTCCACATTTTTCTCTTTTAGCAGTGTCCATGAATTGATCACACACCACCTGAGAATATACAAAATAATGTGATATGGTTGGAGAATAGGCAAGTGACCTAGAGTGTTCAATATAAGACCCCATTGAGAATATCAATGTCATTAAAATTAGTGACATACATTTCCCTGTGTGTACTGAAATTGTACACAAGCAAATATTGCGTTGGCGGCAACTTTAGTCTTTTCACAATGCTATGTGTGCCTTTCACTCTCATATAGTACAGTTCCGTACATATATAGCTCTGTGATATATGGTTCCACGCTGAATGTCTCAATTGGGACGATAAACCCTAGAGAAAAATTGTGCATTTGAACAATGGTTTTGCAATTCATGAATCAACAACAAGTTCTATCATGATAATTTTGCGGCTGTTGATAAGGCTAATCAATTGAGTTGATCAAACACTACTTCCAACCAGATTCAAAGCGATGAGTGTCGTATGACTTTGGGTTTACTAAAACTGACTTTAACATTTACACATACAATTGTGATTCCATCCTTGAGGAAGATGTTGGACTCTTCCGCTTTACAGTACCTAGTAGCAACGCAATTGGTTACAGAAGAGATTTTTGAGCTCCTAATGTTTTCAGTTACTAGTCCTAATAATGAGTTTAATCTCTGATGGCTTTGTGGTATTACTGCCGGTTGGTACCATGAGCGCTTTTGTGTCGCAACGTTATGCGTACCTTTGGATTGGCACAAAGCTGTCTGAGAAATAGTTACGAAGTCGCGATTGACCATGAGGGCGCCCTGCGTTTCATCGTAGGGTAGAGCTGTTAGCAAAGGAAGAAAGTAAATCCGTGCTGATTGGGTTTGAACAGAAACTTCTCAAACACGTTAGCGAGTGTCGTAAATGCATGGTTTGTGTTAGCGTGTAGTTATTCTAAAAGCCTTCGTACCTTTTTTTATTCCCCTTCAGCTCTTTGATGCTTTATTTGGTTTGTGTAGCGTATACGTGCGCACCTGATAAAATCCTATGGTCATTTTGCTTAAGTTATTTCGTTGCGTTGCAATTGAAACATTACTTGCACTTAAGGTACATAAGGGTCAAGTGACAGGTACACATTGCTGATTGCGCCTGCATCCTAAACACTAGTGACATGTAAACAGATTCACATTGTGCTAGTTCTCTCAGAACTGTCAAGTCTTGTAAGGTCTGAAAGAATATGTCCATAACATTACCATAACGATATATGTTTGGATAACTTAGTGTTCTTTTAGTAATATTATCAATTATTTTTGACAGTAATTGCTTCACCACGTGATTTATTTACTTTTTTTTTTTTTTGATTTGATTTTGTACATTTTTTTTCTTCTTCATTGTTCTTCGTTTGTTTTGTTCTTTTGACTTGTGTTTTATTCATTTTTAAGACTATGAAATTTTTGAATATAATCATAAGTCTCGAAGAGATGTGTAAGATCTGGTTTTTCAGTAACTGGTTCGATCTTAGAATCACTTAAACTTGACTCATTTTTCACTTCCTTTATAGGCTGTACTGTTTTAGGAGAAGCGTTGGGAATACTTACTCTATTGCTTCGAATAAAAAACGATCTTAAAGTCATCAAACCGAACACAAACATCAACAAGAAAAGTGGACCTAAAACCTACAAATTGTAAACAAACTGTTGTTGATTTGGTGATAACTCTGATAAAACGCTTACCCACAGTTTCAGAGTACTATCATATCCATCACTACCTATGTCGTTAGCGCCAGTAATATCCTAAATAGCGTTTAAAGCAATTCCAAACTTAGAAAGGGTGTTTTTTTCCCTTACCTCTTGCTCTTTTTTTTTCCCCTTGTATTCTCCTCGTTCCCAATAACCTTCTATACTTTCGCCGTCTGGGTAAATCACAGATCCTTTACCATGGTATTTTCCTTCTAACCACTCTCCATCATACCTCATGCCTGTTTTCCACGTGAGTACGCCATAACCGTTGCGTTCTCCGCTTTTCCAAGCTCCATGGTAGAATTTACCATCAGACCACGTGTACACGCCAAAACCGTCAAATTTGTCTTCTTTAAAGCACCCCACGTACTTACTTCCGTTTGGAAGATCAATACGTTTCTCATTTTCACAAACAGCAGTAGTACTAGCCACACTGCGTTTAGCTATGCAGAAATGATTAAAAAGTGAAATTGTCATTTTTTTTTCGGTTGTTGGAGCGTACTGTTAGCTTGAGTTGTCAAACATAGAACATAGAATATAACAGAAAAAGTAAGTAAGGGGCGCATCACGTGTTCTTGAAAGCTCGTTTTATAAATTAGGTAACGTTGTCAATCTATTTCACAATCTGTGAGCTTTTATTGAGAAAGCCCTTTTGCGGTTGGTAAGCCTCTATGATGTTTGCAAGTACTCTAAGTAGCAAATCAGATTTCGGGAAACACAATCACAAGAAAGAAGAACAGCAGAGTCGATATCAGGATGTTTGAGGGATTATGAAAGTGAAATGTAACTTACATGTGAGGTTACGAACAGGTAACGAACGTAAACTATACTAACAACTAACTACATGATTAATGTACAGAGCCTGACATTACAGTAGCTCCAATTTGTTCGACACGGAAAGAGAAATTCGAATGTTGCTACAACTCCATGCATGGATTTTTAACAAGGTTATCCTTAATTTAAATATCAACGTGGTACCAAAAGTTGTACCCAAAAAGCTGTTTATTTTTTCGTCGTTTGCTTGTTTTTGAACAGCTTTTACAAAAAAAAGAAACCAATGTTAAGATCTGCCTGTTGGTAGTTGTATAAGGCAACTAACCATCAATTGATTAGCATCAACTGCATCTTTAAATTCATTAAAGTCTAGCTTTCCATCACTATTTGTATCAATAGCTGTGAATACATCATCAATCTAATAAAAAAAATGAGAACACAAACCTTGGTAAGATATAGCAATCGTACAATTTTCTCGATTTTGGTTTCGTCTACCCTAGTTCCACGTGAAGCTAGACTTGCCCTGAATATTTTACCAACATTTTGTCTTGTTAAGTAGCCTTCGCCTGCAGTATCATATGCACGGAACATAACTAAATCAACAGTAAGACAACAAACATCAGTTTTCTTTTGAACCAAAAAAAAAGAGAAAAAAACCCCTTAGACCGGTTGCTTTAACACTACGTACATAAAAGTCTTTCTTCAGTTGAACCATGCAACAATACAGATAACCCAACAACAAACTCTTTAAAATCAATTTGTCCGCTCTTATCTTCATCAAATGCAGCAAAGTTCTGATCAATAAGTAAAGGATCTAAGATTTTCTATTAACAAACTTATTTGTGCGCCTTTCATATTTGTCCCTTTTTGGGACGTACCTGTGATACCCATCTGCTCTAAACCCTTCTCGAATGCTTTTCTATCCAAGAGGCCATTATCGTCAGCCTGTCCTTCCCATTGATCGTACAGATCATCCAATTGTTTTTTGTCAACTACACAGCTGTATTAGTTGTGCTTTGACGTTTACAAGAACTATGTAGCTGCTTGTTGTGATTTACTTACACTTTGTAGCATCTTCTAAACTCTGCAATACGCCCATTTTTTGTATAGCTTTTATATCTTCTAATCCAGCAGAAAAGCTGTCAGTCGAGTTACCTAAAATATGATTACGGAAACTCAAACCGAATACTATTTTTGTTTTACCCATAGAAGGCGATGGAGTTGCGGTTCCAGTAGACATGCTGATAGACATATTATTATCTTCCTTAACCTCTCCATCTCTGGATCTCTTCTTAGGGCGGGTACTAGATAGAGAATGAATAAAATTGAAGGCAACAAAAAAGAGAAAGAGGTAAGAAATATCTACTTTCTAAAAATTGCACTTACGGACTGTCTGCAGGAGGCAAGGCTGAAGCAGTGAGCCAATTCATACTCGGCTCTCTCTTTAACTTTGGTGGAGTAGTCTTAGACTTACTAACAGTACCTGAAGAGAAAAGAGATTGGCTACTGCCTACAGAATTGCTTGAGATATCCATGCTACTCTGAGATGAAAACAAATCTCCAAAAGTAGGATTTTCAGGAGTTTGTGTTGGTTTATTTTTGGCACGTCTCACTTAAAAAAAGTAATGAGTATACGGTTAAAGTATGGGAAAGATGAATATGTACCGATCATATCAAACTGATCATCATCACTATCCAAAGCTTCTGCATTTGATTCTTCATAAAAAAGATCACCTTTTGCAGATTTGTTGTCTTTGAGGAACAATTTTACGGTAGTAGAACCAGTCCTGATAGTGAAGGCCTTCCGCAAAACACCGTCACCATCAATAGTGATAAGATCGCCCTCATTATCCTGAACAAAAGCAGTAAGAAGATGTTGATTAAAAACAAGTTTCTTTGGTTCTTGTTCTCGAAAACTGTTGTATTGTACCTTGTACTGTATTGTGAGTTCCTTGTTGTATTTCCTTTGTAAACCAGCTTTTAGTTTCTCGAATTTTATATTTTCCTTTACTTCTACAACACGAATATCCTCATCAAGAATACATTTTAGGATAACCTTCAGGATTGATTAGAAAGAGAAAAAAATAGGAGTTTGTTGTCTCTTTTTCTGTTACCTTAGGAACGACAGGCTTGTCAGGAAGTTTTTGTTCAAAGTGGTCTTTCCAAGACGCTTCTATCATTTTAATAATAGGAAGAGACTCAGGATCATTGCGACAATGGACGTAAACCATTCTAATTTTATAGAATAATGATTGAATCTTGGCCTCAACCTAACAATAATTAGTTCCCTTAGTTTAGAACAAACGTCAAACACAAGGCCGCCTCCTTAAAAAATAGACTGTGTATGTCATTGTATTCAACTCAATTACAATGTATCACGTACTGACATCTCTCCAGGAAGCCTCTGACGCCAAGAATCTAAACGAAAAGATTAGGTTCACTATTTTTTTAAGAAATCGTTTATAGAACTTACCAACATCTGTCTTTTTATTCAAACGTATGATATCCAACACATTCCTAAATTATCGTTAGAAAGAAAATACAAATAACTCTCATAACACAAAAAGAAAGAGAGCTTGAGGCCAAGTTTTGGTTACGTACTTCATTTTATCAATACACTCCATGTCAAACTTCAACGCGTATTTATTCATTCCAGTACCCTCTGCCTATTTTAAAATTAGCGCTACAGTAAACTAAAGTTGACCAAGAATAAATATACATTACTGAAAAATGACAAAAGTCAAACCAAGCCCAAAAGAAAAATCATCAAAAAGAAAATGAAAATCATTCGTTCAGTTATATCCTTACCTCCATTTCACCAATATTCAAAATATTCTCCAGAGCAGTGAGAGTATCACGTATGAACTCAAAGTTAAAGGTTGCACGAACATATTTATACACATCACTTAAGACAGAGTCGTATGATTTGAAATGATTAAACAATCTGCACAAGATACGAATAATGTCTTTATCAACAAGGTATCTAAAGTTATTCATGTTAAGACATCTGCCTTGGGTCGGTTTTAATTAAAGCATACCTTATCTGACTTGGTGTTCCTCGAGTGACAAACTTGAGTACTTTCACTAGCTTCGCTCTTGTAACCTCATCGTCTAAGAAAGTGGTATTAGAAAACCTCATTTAGATAAAATGTATCAGTCGTACTCAATCCAACAAGTGCGATTATACCATCAACAATACGCTCAGTAAATAGTGGCTAAGGGCTAGTCAGTTTAATAGTCGAATCAGAAGTGTCGTACTTGTATTTGACCGCGTAAGTTGGCCAAAACAATAACAACATCACAACTACGAAGGCGAACATCTTGACAAAAATAGAGTCAATAACAAAAACTGCCACGTGTCTTTTTATACCTTCATGTTTGCTTCGCAAGAGTAATTGCAGTTCTTTGAGTAATCCATGTTGCAACAGGATCCCTGTTAATTGTGTATCAAACCTAGCCAAATCTGCTACAACGCCCAAGCAACAAACAATTAAATGTATTGGAACTCTCTCACGGACACTAGAAATCTCTGTCAAACCAAACAAACAACATGTGAAGGCTCGTACCGAAGGAGACTAATGATACGTCTAATAATGCCTGCATCAGGAGCCATTCCCGGTAAAATAAGACTAAGGGTCTTTAAAGCATTCCCAACTATGATGGTATCTTCACAAAATAGCAACTTGGTTGCAAATTGACAAATAGGTCTAACAACTTCCCATTTTGGAGGTCTAAAGGTATGTCAGTTAATGAGCACGGTGTGATTTGATTACCTAGTACTTGGATGTGTTACACCTGCTAACACACTAAACGTCCAACTAAGCTTGCGAAGAATCGAGACGCCAGCATTTGGCAGTACAAGCCTAACAGTAAATTGAGATGTTATTAATGTGGCAATACACTAACCTTCCCAATAGAGGTACTGCATTTGTACGCAACATTAAATCACGACAATCTGGATCATCAGAGGCTATTGCACTTATACAAACAACCGCCTGGGGGACGTGAGTTCATATATAAACATAAAAATAACATACCTCTTCGACCACCTTTGGTACATTACTTTGAAGAAGGTTCAAAATATTAAGTACACCTCCTTCAATTATAATGAATTTCTTGTAGTACATAGCCGCTGGGTGATGACGTGAATTCTCTGGTGTTGATGCAATACGAGGGCCTGGTGCAAAGTAACTGATACACTTTAGTGCTAGATACTAGTACAATAAATCAGCTCAAAGATAATAAAACTTTGAGAAAGCCTACCTGTAATTCTGGATAACTTGTTTCACGTAGAAATGTCAAGCATTTCTGAGCCAAGTTAGATTCAATCAACATGTTGAATAGTGTTCCGATTTCGCTTGCTACACCACGTCGTTGTATAGGAGAATCAAATACCTATATTTTATCATGAGGAAACAAGGTAACTGAGTATGTTGTTTATTCTCCGTACTTCAACAACACTGAGCAATTGAGCTAAAATAGTCATGCCTTGTGTCGCACGCTCAGGGGAATTACTACAAATTGCTTCGACTATACCACCCCATTTATTGTTTAATGTTTCTCGATATTCTTGTAGAAAGCTGAGCTACAACAACGTTTAGAAAGGTAAAAAGTTTAAGCTGAAACAAAGTAGTTTACCTTTGCTTGTGGACTCTGACTTATATGGTATTGAGCTCTAAGACGAGCATCTTGTTGTTCTAGATACTGTTAGTTTCTTTAAATACTATAACCACAAAACCGTACTTGTATTGACAGTATCAGATCCATACAACGCCAAGTTTGCTCTAATCAAAAAAGGAAAGTCAAAAAAAAAAAAGCCAAAATGTCTTTCTCTCTTACCTTATCCTCTCGTAGTTTTCTCCTTGTCTGAATTGACCAAAGAATCCTTTAATTTGTTGATGTATATCAGTCCTTTGCTACACGTATACGTTAGTTCTCTGACACACAAGGAAAGAAAGAAAAACAAAAAAAAAGCTCAGCAAAAAAAAATCATGTGGAGAATTTCTTTGTTTTGCAAGGGTACAGATGGTAGTACATCGGCTTGTTTTATCTTCCTGCGTTTTGACGCTGGTTGAGTTTCTGCATCTGCTTTTAACCAATCTTGCATCGCGCTCAAGAATTCTGGCCATTCAATGATCTAATAGCAATAAATACGCCATAAAACGTTGTATATCTGCTAAGAGGATGAACTTAAGATAAAAAAGACCGCCAATTGATTGTGTTTTTGTCGTAATTTGATTTAAATCAATCTATAACAGCCCTGATAGCATTTAAAAAGTGATTGTAATAAACTTACTCCGTTGCCGTCCTTGTCAACAGCTTTTAAAATACTTTGAAACTCTGACTCTTGTGGGTCGCCCAAAATTGATTTTACGAGCACACGTAATTCTGTGGCGTCTATTACGCCATTTCCATCTTGGTCGCACATAGCAAAGGCTTTCTTTACCTCCGCTATTTGTAGCTCGGTAAGGCCCTTGTTTGGCTGTACTATGGCTTGTTGCTATTTAAAAAAAATTAATAACAGCAAGCGCAAAGCGCTAACTGCGCATTATGAGCGTATAGAACCACCCAACGCATAATGAAATTGGCAATGTAGAGGTCTGCAGAAAATAGTTCCTTTATGATCGGCATGTGGTTTACGTACCATCTTGCGAATCACTACGTGCTTTTTAGCACCTTTAACTACTATTCAAGGGTTAAGGCAATGATTGAAGTAAGGTAGAATTGTGTTCAACAAAACTCGTTTCTGAGAACCCTAGACAATTTATAAGCATTCGCATGGCGTTACGCATAATCTCGTTGATTGTATCATAACTCTATGAACTTTTTTTTCGTTGCTTACTGCGATTTAGTGTTAGGTTATCCCTGACGAGTTGTATCACGTGGGTGAGTATTAAAAGCGTTATTGCTCTGATAGTGCGTTAAGTTAGTCACATACTAATCGACCTTACCTTTAAAGTTGAAGCGTTTTTTCTACACTTTCACAACTTGTTATCGCCTGGTTATTTTCTAACAGTAGCGTATAATGTCCCATGGTATAAAAAGCGAGCCTGCGGGTAGAACGAAAGTGAGAAATCGACCAAGGATGCAAAAAGTACAACAAATACCAACAACGCAATTAGATTTAGATAACATGCAACAATTGGGTAAAGGCGCGTACGGCACGACCTGCATAATGAAATGGAAACCAAAAGGCACGTGACTAAAAACAAGACGTGATGCTGTAGAAGTAGTGTAATAAAAACGTGATTTGTCACGTTTTTCAGCAAACACTAGTGTTTTTTATTAGGTCAGATAATTTTCGTTGGATTTTTTGTGTTGTAAGGTGTTAATTTAATTAAAAGGTATTCAAGTGGCTGTAAAGAAGATTGATACGCACGATTTGGTGTTAGAAAAAAAGAACTCACTAGAAGATATTGTGTTAGATCTAGACATGTGTAGGTACGCTCAAGAAGTACAATCCCAATTTATTAGTGGGTAAAAACTCCAATTTTGTCGAAATGTTAAAAAAAAAAGAGCAAACAGCAATTTCCGAATAACCTAGTCTATTTATTCAGGAAGTTGACGCATCCACACGTTTCTCAGTTTCTAGGCGTATGCCTGTACAAAAAGAGAAGACTCTATTTAATCACAGAGTATTATAAAGGAGGCAACTTGCAAAAATATTTATCGAGATACGAAGGTGACATGACTGGCGAAGATGCTAACATAGTACATCCCCATTTTATTAATTTAACATATCTCACGCCGTACCACTAACAATTCAATAAAGATTGGCCTTCAAATAGCGGATGGCATGGCGTTCCTTCATTCTAAAGGGATTGTACACAGGCACAAAAATATTGTGTTTTTTTTTCTTAAATCTAATGTTTCGAAGAAACCTACACAGCGGAAACATTATGGTATGGACACGTGTATAAGTAAATATCTTTAACTAAATATACCACACAATAAAAGTACGAAGAAACAAGTGGAATTCACATACGCATAACAGATTATGGTCTAAGTAAATCGCTACAACATAACCACTCTTCAATGTACGTAACAGTTCCTAACCAATAGAGAATTAACACAATTATTTTACAATAGTTTTACGGCATCTACAGGCCACTTTGGATGTATGCCACCCGAAACGCTACAAAAGACAGCAAATGAACCTGTACTTTTTGCACCAGCAGTTGACGTCTATGCTTTTGGTATTCTCATGGCTGAGGTGTGGGCGAAAAGCCCACCTTATAGTGATTTCAGCTCATTCTCGTGGACTCACTTGGTACTTGTTCATGACAATCACGTGACTTATAGGCTGGCTAGATTTCAAAAGGTAGAAGACCAGAAATATCTAAACACTGTCCCAGAGATTGGAAACGCTTTATAAAACGATGCTGGAAGCAGAAACCAGACGGGAGACCTGATTTCAACGAAATAAAAGGTAGGTGAAGCTAAGTCACGGTTGTGAAGTATTAAAACTTATTTGCTATTCATAGACTTGATTCCTAATTTAAGCCTCACGCCAGGGAGCAGTAACGGGTCTTTGCGTGGAGGGTTTTTATCTGGAAGCAGCTCAATGACTTCAATAAAGTCATATACTGGAAGCCGCGAGGATGTTTTAACTGATGTTCCGGAGGGTATGGTTGATCGTGTAAAACTATTAGCGCGAAACACGTGGTGTTTTTTTTTGTAGTTATAATTTTCTCCTAGATTGGACAAACAGTAGCGCCTCTCCTTCATTAATGGAGAGGAAACGATATGCTATGTCTCGGAATAGTATAGCTGTTCAAACAGCTTCTGTAGATGATTTAATAGGAAGATTAGCCAACCAAAGTGAATACCAAGGTTAGCTTTATTTTTAGACGCTGTTTTGTCATAATATACGCTTAGATATGAAGTATATAACAACATTCTCGCTAACTCATGACTATTTTATTTCGCCTGTAGATTTCTTACATAGATTGTTTGATCAGTATCCTCACCTTGTCTTTTTTGTTTTGAACTTCTTTTTGCAGTATTTTGAGTACGATTTACCCCTTGATTCTTATAGCTACCGCTATCCTTCAAAGCTTCTCAAACGTGCTAAGGGAGAACAAGAAGTTAAAGCTGTACAACTTCGGTACAACTCTTTTTTTTTTAACGTCTAACAAAAAAGCTTTATCCACGTGATACCAAGAGGCGCTAACCGTGATTGTTTACAGAATAATAAATGTTCTAAAAAAATGGATCGAACTAAAATACTTCACGCTACGGGCGATTTCGCAGTGGGAAAAGGTTGATGGCGCTATGCTTCTATTTTACGAACTTTTAGCAAATGAAAATAGCGTACGTAGCAACAAACATCGATGAAACTCCTTCCCACTTCCGATGTAGTTTTTTGCTAGTTTTTATTTAACTGCTGTATTTAGAAGGAAGCGTCACATGTGAACAAAATTCTCATGTATTGTACAGTAAGCGTATACTTGTTTTATTCGTAAATTAAACTCTATTGATTTTAGAGTAATCAACAAGAACTTTATAAGACCGAGATGGACTGGAATATAGAAATACCTGAACCTCATGTATCAAAAAAGTTTAACTTTTTAAATGAAGACACGACAACTCTAGCTCATCACATGACACTAATAGACCATTCGCTATTCAGGGTATAAACATCACTTACGCTAACGTTGCTGATAAGTACTAGGAAGTCAAAATTCCAGACTATTATCGATACAATAATAATAACTGCGAAGAAGAATCTATTGCTTCTGCAGAAAGCACTGGGCGCAAAGCCATACGAGCGTAAACTTTAACTTTTGGACCTTTCTGTTGTCATATTAAATTGGATTAGTATTATGAGAAGATTCGATCAAATGAGCAATTGGGTGGCCAGTGAGATTGTTCTATCGACAAATAGAAGAAACAGAACTACAAAAATAATGAAGTTCATATCTTTGATGGACACTTTACGCCAACTACAGAACTTTCAAGGTACGCTTATTAATGCGTTCATTCATAAGCCCAACTTATTCGTACGAAGGCTTAATGCAGGTTTACACTGGAATAAATAAGCCTGTGGTACAAGGACTTCAAAAACTTTGGAAAGTAAGTTCATTTTTTAATCACGCTTTGGTTTTGTGCTTATCACGTGAATTTTTTTAAAGGACATTCCTGGGAAGTACCTTACTATATTGAACACGTGCTATCAACTAATGACACAAGATCATTCGTCTTTAGTTTATAGGAATACGCTAAAAGACTTGAAACCTCCCTGCGTTCCATACCAAAGTATGCTTTTTCTGTTCACTTCATTATTTTGGCGTGCATTCACACTGCTGTAGGAATTATTCTGAGCGATCTTACGGTTATTGAAGAAGAACCTGATTATATTCGCAATGAAGGTAAAATAGTGAATTGGGAAAAAATGTCTTGCCTAGGCTTGGTGTTCAGTGATATTCTAAAATGCCAAAAAGTTTCATACAAGTTCAAGTCAAACAAGAAACTCCTCGAATATCTCGGCAATATTACTGTCTTTGCTACAATCGCTTATAATCAAGAATCTTTACTACAACTATTACAGATTAGTGAAGCGAAGAGCGCACAGAGACAAAGAAAAAAGTCAAGTTCTCCTCAGCCAAAACTGCTAAAGTTCCATTTAAGCAAACTCGTACAGAACAAAGACCTTTATAACAAATTCCGGGCATTCCTCGCTACCAAGCGTCAAGAATCTCTTCTAGACTTTCTCATGCAGGTTAATACATACTATCAAACAGCTTATAAAGACAAAGCAAGTGTATGTGGAGCAGCAAAGAGAATATTCAGAACTTTTATAGATGATAACAAATCAGATTCTTTCATACAATTTAATAGAGATATAACGTCAAGAATAAAATCAAATATGCGTGACGTTACATTATCATCTCGTGATATATTCAAAGAAGCTACAACGCACGTGAAATGGCAACTGAAAAACTTGTACAATGCGTTCATTAAGAAAAAAGGTACGACTTTAAAAAAAACGAAACGACAAATGACACGTGAACTATCGCTGTACAACTTTAGGCTTCAATTGCCAAAGTTGTAATCCTTTACTTACTTCACACGTGCTAATCCATTTTTAAGATCCAAAGAGGCGTAAAAGTATGGAAGTTACTCGTAGAAAACGAATTTCATGGGAATTGTAGAATTAGTCTTAAAATGATGTACAGATGAGAAAAAAAAAGCTATGTACAATAAACATCCACAAGGTTCCACAAGGTCTACGTAATAAACTGTTTCCACATGAAACAGCGATATGTTCTGACTAAGTTCCTCGCGAAAACAATTAGGGGGTCGTACTTTTATTGTACTTGTTTTAATAAACAAAAGGCAACAAACAGTACTAAAAAACTGTGAAGTCAAGTTAGGGTAAAAAATGTTGTGTTTATTATGAAAAAAACTTCGCTTCTAACAAGCATTGCCGTTTACTTCAATTACAGATACGGCAATGTTGTTGTCACCAACACTCCATGCGCAACCAAGTATAGGAATCGCACTACCTGCTACCCAAGGATTGTACAAGCTGATCTAAAGAACAAAGTCAGTGGAATTCAAAAAGAAGTTGTTTTAGAAAAAAGAACGTACGAATTTAGTGCCAGTTTCAGTTGCAGATGCAGAGGTGACTGCGCCAGTTGATGACCAACAGTTGTCTGTTGTAGCGCCACCTGGAGATACTTGTCTTACTCTGACAGATGTAATTGGTGCGCCACTTGTTGGTGCTGTGAGGTAGACAACGACGTTCATACCACTACCCCAGTCTAAACGAAATAAATTTCAAGAATAAAGGCAGAAAAACAAAAAAGAGAAAGCGCTACGTACTGTTGATTTCAACGTTTGAAATTGTTGGACAGAAAGCGTTACCAGATGGTGTAGGTGTACTTCCCATTGTTGGTGGAGGTGGTGGAGTGCTTCCCATTGTTGGTGGTGGAGGTGGAGTACTTCCCATTGTTGGTGGAGTTCCCATTGTAGGTGGTGGCGGTGGTGGTGTTGTACCGCCAGAAATGTATTGTGCTACTGCAGGTCCAGTGAAGAAGAAAGGTGCGTTTACATCGTATACAAGTCTGTAACCACTGGCATCCAAAGGAAGGTGACCAGGAATAGTGACGACTGGGGTCCAAGCAACAGCTCCTGTGTTTCCTCCTGTAATCGTGATGTCGGCACATTGAAGATAGTGCTCAACATTGATGACTTGTTGAAGAGCATACCATTCCCAACGAAGTACTGCAGGACCGCTAGGAACCCATGAAGGTATTGTCATATCCCATCCGCTTATAAGGTGGCAGTCGCGAATCTCGGCGATTTTAGCCCATGTTTGTTCATTGTCGAAGGAGAGGTAGAAAAAGCAATCTCCAGGATGATTAGCTTCGAAGAACCATTCTGTTGAGTAAGTTCCTCCGGCTTGGTAAGTTGCTGTCGAGCCGACAAAAGGAAGATCTCTGCACACGTGTCCTGATACCCAATCGCCGTTTTGAAGGAATACTGGGGCATGTTGTTGGTCTCTACGTCTACCGTTTTGTACGTCCCTTGTTTCAGGTACTGTAAGACGTCCATGAGCTGATACTAGTGATACAAGTGCGCATAGACATAAGAAAGCAAGAAATAATCCGTTCATTCTCATTGTAGCCGTTTGGTGAGCTGTTGTTACTTGTGTTGAGAGGAGAAATTTGTGTGCAAACTTTTTGTTACGTACTGGAAATTTGATTAAATTTCAAAAAAAAGCTTGTGTACCCTTTTTCGGACAAACACCCTAGCGTAAGTAAGTTACTTGCTAGCGACGATATCAATAACTTGTTAAAAACATACAAGAGAATTTGGAGCGATGTAAAGCGGTGCAGAAAAAAAGCGAACTGTGCTCAAAAAAAAAAAACGTGATTTAGGTACAACACTTACTCGGTTGTTCTTGGTTTAGTTAGTTCTTTTTTTTTTTTATGAGGCCTCAACTTTGGGCTTTTTATTTCGCTGCTGTTATATTGTGATACGATTTGGGTACTAGCGTATCATTGTATCACAGCGCTACTTTTGAAAATAGCCAAGAGTGCCCGTAGGAAGAGATTAAACAACACGATAGAAAATCACATGAGTTCAACTTCAATCCGTAAGTAAAGCGACTCTTCCTTGCGTCTGTAGTAGTCTATAGAGTCTATGACAGCGTTGAGATAGCGAGAAACTGTATTCGGGGGATTGACCAACCGAAAAATGTAGTTTACAGGCCCTGCGCCGAAATGACTACCCGAACTTCTCCAGCATTACCCGACACAAGCGGCAACCAAAACACAAATGAATATTCTTTTTTAGCAGGTACGCACAAAAAGGTAAGTGTACCGCCAACCCAAAACACCAAGTCACGTTCAATACCAAGGTATAAATTGCGTCGCTCTGTCCAAGTTTCTCCTACTTTTTTTTTTTCGTATGTACGATCTATGACACGTGGAATCTTTTTTCCGTTTTAGTTCACCTCTGTCCCTTTTCAAACAAGTTTCCCTTACGAACAAGTGAAAGAGTATGGACAGTATACTGCTACACAATCGTATTGTATTGAAACGTCAACTCGGGATTTACCTTTTGCCTACTCTCGCGTACCCATACTATTCTTTGGTACCTCGTGTAGACACAAAGAACCACGAAAGAAACGCTTCGTATGTGAACCTATTTCATATTAAAAGTGGGCATATATTTTCTCCGTTTGCCCGTTGCGTAGCTTTGCAAATTTTATTGCATGAGGTAGATCATTATTAGTACATTTGAAGCTTAGAATTCTTCCTTTGTTACGAACATATTTTGTCCGGCACTTTTTGCAAGCAAATTACTAGCTATTAGCTTTGTACGTAGCTATCTCAAACTTAGGACACCCGACTTCAGTTTTCTTTTGGAATGTCGTAGAGGCTGTTTTGTTTTTGAATTTTTCTTTGTTAATGTGGTTATCTGGTTTCGTAATATGAAGCATAGCGAGTGTTAACACTACTAAAACTGCTACCGGAAGCAAGCACTTCAAACAGCACGTGATAAACAATGACCAGTTGTAAGATAACCAAGTCGCTTTATTAAAGCAGATTTCTGCTGTAGTTGTTGCAAGCAACATTAGTTTCCTTGATTTCTCAGATAGCCGTTGCCATTAAACTAAATGCCTATAGCGTCGCTTGTCCAACAAAAAAGTATGAATTAAAAATGTAGTTCAGACACTTGCCAAATACGTCACCAAAATTGCTATTTTGTACAACTGTTAGGATCCTTTGCTCTAAAATAAAAAACAACACGAAAACCAATCTTAAAATCGTCCTTTTTTGGTATCAAGTGGAACACTCCAAGGTGATGTAGTACCATCAGTGTATTTGTATCAGTATTTGATAGGCGAGTCATGCTGCGATCTGTTTTTGTTCGAAGATGGTAAAATAAATACAAGTAAAAAACTAAAATGCTTTTGTTTTATTACAATGTTGTAACTCAAGTGCAAGGTTACTCTAGAGGATCAAATCCTTCAATACTTTGTGGATTTTTACCAAAAGGATCTAGCCAACTGCTTAAGCGAGCATTTTTATTGCTCAGATCATCCCAAGATGTTAAAAATTTTCCATAGTTGTCATAACCTCCTGTATTATAGCAACCTGCAGTGCCTGAATAAAGCTGACCGATGAGGAGTCCCTGTGCATTAAATAGACCGCTTCCAGATGATCCTGGTTCAGTAGTACCCTAACAATCAAAGTAAGTAACAACGTGGGTTAAAAAAACCTATGAAGATTTCTTTCGTACCTTATCCCAACTACCAACACGCCATACTGAAGCACCATGCGCTCTGGCACTTTTTAAAGTACTAAATGTGAGACTGATCTTTTTGATATCCCCGTTGGGATGATGAATACCAACAGACAATTGAGAAGGCCTTGTGTCTCTATCCCATCCAGCATAGTATGGGTTATAGCTGAGAGGTACTCTTTCATCCAACTCAATGAGACAAAAGTCAGAGTTATGTGAACGAGCACGAATAGTTCCACCCGATACAGAAGCTTTCTTTGATGCGGCTAAAAGATGGAGGTATGAGTAAAGACAACGCAATAAAAGTGTACGTACTATAACCAAGGCAAGTTGACGCTTGGTAATTGAAAATAAAAGTCGTGTATTCCACCTTGCTTGGTTTGTCCGAAACACAGTGATTTGCAGTCAAAAAGTAAGGTTTACCATCATTCTCAACATTATTTAATAGAGTACCAGAGCAATACCCCCCATAACTATTGGCAAGCATAGCTACTGCGCGTATTTGTTTACCCCAATCACTACAAACAACGTCGTCAACACAAAAACTTGTTTTTTTCTTCTTTTTTTTTGGGAGCAATTTAACAAAGAACGTACTTTCCTAGAGGACATTCTACGTTGATGTTACAAGAACCAGCAGTCCCAGCAACGCTCTTGTATCCGTGTACCACTCTTGTAACTATTACTTTACTGTCATGCTCATCGACAGGCTCGTTTAGTTCGATGACTACGTTGTCACCCATAACGATTTGAGTAGCAAATCTGCCAGATTTTTTGTTGTTCGCTGCTGTGAATGCACCAATAGTTTGTTCGATTCCGTGCACATAAAAACGCGCTCCTGGCGTTAAGTGGAAACTTGAGTACATTATGTTTGTGCTTACAGCATCAACTGTACGGATGTTCAATCTGTACACGCGCATGCCTACAGAAAGGTGAGTACACTAATGCGGATAATTAAAATTCGTAATCGAACGCACCGTTGTAAACTTGCATTGAGCCTTGCTTTTTCAAGTCGATTTCTACGTCGATAGGATGACCGTATTTAAAAGGGCGTGATTTGTTGCTGTTTTGCAAAAGCTTTTGTTCTGTAGCTTCTACGCTTTTTACGTCTACACTTGCAAGTTGGAATGACTTTGCGCTGTTTAGAGCGAACTGCTTCGATACAGCTGTGTAATCCTCATGAATTTGACTGTAAGCGCCATATAACACTACACACAATACAACAACTATGAGGCGTTGCATTTGGAAAACCAGTAATAATAATATGCAGAAAGTTGGCTCAAAAGTTTAGGATGATTCTTTGAACACCCAAATCTGATACAACAATTGCGCAACACATCATTTTACCTTGGCTACTATTATATTCAACGCACATGTGGTGCATGCGATTCAGGTCTATTTGGTTTTGGGAATGGTTAAAGTATTTTTTTTCTTCGTTTTATTAAGCACATATTCTCGAGTTGTTTTTAGTAGAGAAGCATGCTAGAATTAAGTTGCTCCTTGTTAGCTGATTAAGGTACCAAGGTTCGATGTAAGGAATGTTAAGTACAGCGGAACAACTGACACTATATGCTCTAGCATGTGTGTTTTTTAAGTGCCGTTAATATTTTGGCTTGTATCTTTGTAACATCTTTAGGTCATTTTCCTTTGAAATACGCCTTCTCTCTTCTAGCATCGATTGAAGCCTCCCATACGATGCTACAAAATTGTAAAACTTTGGGGTATCATTGTCAACATGTTGCAGAAATATGCTATCCTCTCTATCCTCTGCATCTTCTAAAGTGTCCACCTTATAACGTTTAGTATCAAGATCAAGTGTGGGTCTCCAATAGCGTGTCAATGATGATCTACACCTCAGTCTACCTTCTTCAACCTCTTGTGTCAAATGGTCAATGAACGGTTGTTTGTATCTGCATTATATCGATTAAACTGCGACTATTTATGGCGTTAGTATCTTACCTAGTGAATCCCAAATGGCCAAGTGATTTCAATATGCGAGCTACGGCAGTTAGTGTAATGTTGTTTGCACGTGCAAATCTGCAACTACGGCCAAGGAAATGTACACGTACAAATTCTCAAGTTGTTGTGCCTTCTCTCTTGCATGTTGATGTAACGATACTAAAGCGCGTCATTGCGTTGTTTGTGATTCATTCAATTCGTACCTCCCATCCCTCTTTACGTCCTACTTCACCTGTGGCAAAATCTACTAATCTCATGCCAAAGAAATCAAGCATCATCCTTTTTTTAAAGAACAATTAGGTCTAGCCACAAAATGACGCGCAGGTATTACATATACGACACAACAATACGGCGTGCGATCTTCAATTCAGAACGCATTCTGTGAGCCTCTTCCTTAGTTTGGCTGTTAACGGTTGCTAATGTTGTAACCTTCTAGCTTCGCACTTTTTCGAGTCTCCACGCACTGCTGTTCATGCCGCTGTCTAGTTTGATACTTGAGAAACCGTTTTGATATTTCACTTACTTTTAAACAAAGGAAAAAGCCACTGGACATAGCCGTGCCTATTTTCTAACTCTTTGTAGTTATAAAAGAGGCTTTCGTGAGTCTGTAGAATAGAAATATTGTCTGGTTTACAATTTATCTCCCCTACGCGTACATTACCTCAAAGACGCGTGTTGAGTTATGTACCGGCATAAAACTTGAAATTTGTGTAATGCGCCCTAGAATTCGCGGTGCCTGCGCTAAAAACCCTCACTGCCATCAATTTACTATGTTTAACCCCTTACTCTGACTTGTTTGTACAAGTCAAGAGCGTTCTACGCTGCATACGCACGTGTGCGCAACCAACTAATATATTGCAACATTCTGTTGTTCGTACAGTAAAATTGCTGCTTTATTTTCTTGCACTTGTCTGTCAAAAAAGAACCAAACTCACTCATGTGATATTCACAATTCATCTCCAACAAACAAGCCGCGTCCAAGCGTTCCGCAATATACTCGGCCATATACTTGTGAGTCCCCAAGTAATGTCCATGGGTTATCGCCGCAAGAGACAGAAGCCACATCAATGCGTACCCATTGTTCGCCACTGTCATCACTTCTAAAAATGCCATCTACACCATCAACAGTTCCCATAACTGGATTGTTAATTAAAATCAATCAAAACACAGTTACAACTAGTGTACCATAAACTGTTGGGTAGTTCTTGTGTGGCGGAGCAGCACCAAGAGCTACCATTAAAGCATTAGAAACACTCTTTATCTTCCTACTTGATTTTAGCACCTCACAGCACATACAATACTACAAACCTAAAAGTACTTCCTCCATCTATTGTGTTCCATAAACCGCCCAAACCAGAGGATACCCAAACCTCTCCAGTAACATATGTAGAAGCAACAAGCATTACATGATTTGAAGCATTGTATCCTAAATAATTGTTGGCAAGAGTATACTATCATGCTCGTTTCGAACCAGGTACTGTTGATACAATCTTCCAAATTTCACTACGTGTTTCAGATTTATAAAAATTACCAGCACTGTATGCATAGAAGATGCTAGAATTGAATCGATCTTCCTTAAGTTAAATACAAAATGAGAAGCTACGTTTGAATACCTGCAACCAATTGCGTGTTGTAAGCATTGTCAATACCAACATTAGACAATCCCAGTTCAAAATCTTGGTGGTCACTGTTCATCGGTCCTCCCTAACACCATACTAAGATAGCCAGCGTTGAAGCAAAATCGCACCTTTGTTTTGTGCCACGTTTCGCCCATGTCTGTTGTATAGAATGGATATTGCTTGAAAGGTTGCCATACTATTGTCTTTCCGTCAGAAGAAACCGCTACTGTACCACCGAGTGGGTAGGTGGGACGAACCTAGGTCTGATGTTACATATTTCCTCATAATTTAGGTGCAATGTACAGGGAAACTATTAAAGAACTTCCATTCCTTTCCACCATCAGTAGAATAGCCTCCACCGTCACTACCTGGTTTATGTTATAAAAAGATGAGCCCATTCACTCTTTTACTCACCTGATCTCACTACCAAGCTCGGTTTGGTGGCAGCAGAGTCAATCGATGTTGTGTCTCCCAAGTCGATGCCCATAGTTTTAAAGTACTTCTGAGGGTACTTGTCGAATGTATTGTTTGCAGCATACCAAAAACCATCAACGTCTGTGCGTGGTTAATTGATAAACTAGCATGCTCTAAGAAATGGTGAAAAAAGGTACCCGCTGTGCCGACAAGGAGGTTTCCATCACTAGTAGAATGCGCAGTGATAACAAAAACCTCCTCTATTCCTTTTGTGTATGCAAACCAATGTTTGTATAATTGGTTAGATACATCCTCTATGAACCATGTACCCCAATCGTTTTAGATGGTTAAAGACAACATCAAGCGAACAAAAAACTGCTGAAAATATAAAGGATATTTGTCATCCACGCTTTGTTTTTGTGGTGTGGATCATATGCAAACGAATCGACAGATATAGTAGCATACCACCATGGCCACCTTTTTTTGATTGTTACACAAACAGAATATTTTAGGAATGGTTCTACATACCAAGGAACTTGCTTAGTTTCGTGGTTGCCACAACATTTAGCTCCAAGATTGTACCAGGATTTTCCGCCATCTACGCTATGTCACACAACATCAATTTATGCCAAAACGCACTTGTAGAGCGATAGTATGGCGCGTTGCCACCACGTTGTGCAGCAATTACAGTATCTCCGCTAGGATCGAAGGGATCTGCGCTTACACCACAGAAAGGTGCGCTTTCACTCAAATGAGGCGTTACATTGTACCACTTTTCTGAAGCAAAATTAAAAGTAATTGTAAAGTTTATACACGTGCCATCAAATTTGAACACGCCAATATCGTCACTGACATAAATAATGCCATTCGTAGACTAAAAGTCATATTAGTTTATACCTTTCTCAATCGAATTACTTGAGACATCCTCCACGGCATGTAAGGTGATCCAGACATATATTGCCAAGTGTTACCAGAGTCGCTAGATTCGTATATTCCTCTATTCCATACACCGACATATACTTTGAGAGGAAGCTGATTTCCAAAGTGTACAAAATTTATACCTAATGCAAATTTATTAGCAGCTTAGCTACCAGCATTGTATACCATAAGGCGGAGTCCCTTTTGTCGGAAATTGATGTAGTGGTTGCCAAGTAGCAGATCCATCCGTTGATCTCCATAAACCGTCCCACCTACATGAGTAAGCTGCAACAGTTGTACGCTAATGTACCTTGATCCAAAATAGATAATACTTGAATTTGTAGGGTGTACAACAAGCTTCTCACCAGCCCATCTACCATCCATATTACCTCCCATTCTATATTTCATCAGCGCAAATGACTTCCCACCCACGACTTTATACATACTTGAGGTTGAGGCCA
This sequence comes from Trichosphaerium sp. ATCC 40318, assembly GCA_038496445.1. Taxonomy (NCBI): domain Eukaryota; phylum Discosea; class Flabellinia; family Trichosidae; genus Trichosphaerium; species Trichosphaerium sp. ATCC 40318. The sequence goes on along the minus strand of JALMLS010000269.1, from coordinate 8,283 downwards.
GTACGACTCCATGTTTTTCCTCGGTTAGTTGACTTAAGTACATCGCTAGGTGACCAATAATCGTACATACCTACAGTGGTTTATTAGGATGGTACGTCACGTAAGCTTGCTCGGCCTGGCTCGTATATGACGTACCAGCTGCAGCATACAATATATCAGGGTCGCTAGGATCAATCGCTATACTCTCTACTCCATAAAAATTCTTATTATGGTACGTGAAATTGTCCATCAACGGTTCCCAATTCTTGTCGCCATTCTCGCCTATCCATCTGTAGCACCCGCCAACATCCGTTCTCATATATATGAGGTCCTTTTCTAAACCAACAAGTTAGCACTGCAGGCTTTTTTGGTTTTTCTGGAAGTTGCAACGTTCGTATGCATTTATACGCGCCTTTCGGGTGAAATATTAGACCATCGTTAAAGCCACCTCCGCCAATAGGTACGCTTTTCCTGTTTGTTTAGTTAGACCAATTAGGAGCGCATGTTTTTACCATTTGTAGTCTACAGTACCGTCACTATACGCCAAAGCGTACGTAAATAGTGTACACGCGACAAGAGTTGCTATTTGCCTGATATACATCATTTTGATGTAAGACATCAAATTTCTCAATAAACAACGCGCACCAGACTTACTGGACTCAATGTAACGAAAATTTTGGTGTTTGACTTTACAGTGACAGACTTTTTCTTCGTTTAGCCAAAAAACACGTGTTGTACTCTAAAAGCCCTAAGGATTATGCTCGTTGTGATTTATTGTATGCGTTACGCCACTCACTAGGTGAACTACTTGGTATTTAAACATAATTTTTTATTGGTTTGCCACAATTGAAAAAAAAAAAATTGTATTAACTGTGACACATAGAGCGCGTGTTGATGTAGATACAGGTTTGTAATTATTCGCTGTCGCTATCATCAAATACAATATGACCAGCAGATTTCTTGTTGATGTCAATCTTTCCTGTGAAGTGTCTTTCTTTTTTCTTTGTTGCGAAAGAATATTTGAAAAGTTCTTGAGGTATTTTTTGATCATTCTCTTTTAGTACGTTATGCAAAGGTCCAGCAAGGCGCTTATCGTGGTCTGTAAAGAATGTGTATGCCACACCCTACATTAAGTGTAAATGGTACGTTCAATTGACAGAAGACAGAAACCTTCAAAAAAAATGAAGTAGGTGAAACTTACGTCTTTGCCAGCTCTGCCTGTTCTACCAATTCTGTGTACGTATTCTTCTATTGTAAGAGGGAAACTATAATTTATAACACATTCGATATTATCTACATCAAGACCACGTGCTGCGACATCTGTAGCAACAACGAGGTTGATTCTTCCTTCTTTAAATTGGGTGATAATACTGTTACGAGTGGCTTGGTTTTTACCACCATCCAAAGCATGAGCCCTAGTATTCTGTAAGCTCCTTGGTAGCAGCAAAAATAAATTTGAGGTCAACACTTTAACAGCTGTTTACGAAACGCCGTGGTGATGAGCTCATCTATAATTCTATAAAACTTGGTTCGTACTTGTATCCTTGTCGATCCAACATACGTGCAATGTAATCTGTTTCCTTCTTGTATAATACAAATACCAACACTTTGTTGTTTGTTGTTTTGACTTGTTTCATAACCTGTAAAAGGCGCCTTTGTCTATCTCTTGGTTCACCAAATACCTCTACGTGTTGTACAACTCTTTTACAAGCTTTGAGGGTACCATCTCCAAGGCGGATCTTGAGAGCGTTACTGAGAAATCTGTTGGCAAGCTCTTGAATTGATCTAAAGAGACAGTAAATAAAATAGGTTCACAAAGGGTAGCAGTAGCGTAAAATTAATGATAAATGGATTTTGTAAAATGGGAATGACAAAAGGGATCGTACTCTGGCCAAGTTGCGCTAAACATGAAAGTGTGTAGTTGTTTAATGTTCATAAAACCAAATATTTTACGGATCTCAGGCTCAAACCCTTGATCAAGCATTCTATCAGCTTCATCGAGTACCATATATTTTACATGTTCGAGGTTGATCTCTCCTCTACAAACAATGCATTAGCAAAACATTATTCAACGAAGGTAAAGTAAAATATCTTGGCAGCAAGTTAGGACTGACACTGTATTCGATTTACTTTCGCCCTGTTGTCAACCAAAATAATATTTTTTGTACATACCTGTTTACAAGATCAATGAGTCTTCCTGGCGTTGCAACAATGATTGAAGGAGGATTCTTCAATTTTTTGATTTGAATGTATATTGGGTCACCACCGTAAACGCAGACGCTCTAAAGTAGCTTTAGTACAGGATATTAGGAATTAAAAAAAAGTGACAAAATAGAAATTGTCAAATAAAAACAATTAAACTAAATTTAAAGATTTGACGTACTCTCATGTCTAAGAAACTTCCTGCATCCATCATGACTTTATTTGTTTGTTGGGCGAGCTCTCTAGTTGGAGAAACTACAAGAACGGAGACTTGACCATCTGGAATGCCTCTTTTTTCGAGAAGTGTCAAAATTGGCAAACAGAAAGAGAGTGTCTTGCCAGAACCGGTCTAGAAGGACGTAATAAGTACGAGAGTTATGTAACCCGGGCTTGAATTTGATATTGAAGGGTGCAGTTGAGCAAAAATAAAAATTAATAACGTAGTGCGTACTTCCGCAATGCCAACGATGTCTCTGCTGGCGAGTCCAATAGGCCAAGCTTGTGCTTGAATTGGCGTTGGAGAATCAAAGCCTTGTGCCTTCAAAAACTTGCGAATAGGTCTGTAAAAAATGAAACGTCAATAAAAAAAGGTTTACAATGCGTAAAAGGTGTTTTTGGGTATTGTCTGAGCCGTATTTTCGTACTTCGGGAACGGAGCATCGTCAAAAGACGTGTACGGCAAGTAAAATGCGGCAGGTCCTACTGGATCGACGTCATTGTCCTTACGCCATTGTTTTACGGAATCAGGAATGCTTGTGGCCGGTTCTACCAAACCAGCACGGGAACTCTTTCTAGAGTGGCTCTCTTCCACTGTTGTGGGTAAAGTAGCCGTTTCGCTTGTTTCTGATCGTTTTCTTTTACTACGCTTGTGTTTTTTGTCTTTGCTGCTTCGCTTTTTGCGCTTTTCGCCCCTTGGTGATGACATGTGGAGAATTTGGGTAGAATACAATTTTTATGTAAGTTTTGGTAAAAAATGCTGAAATTCACACGTTTTTTTTCGAACAAAGTTTGTACAAGAAAAAATTTACTACTACCGCTTCAGTAGAAGAACTGCAAGGCGCTTTGCGGCAAAAAGAGAACTTATTCGACATGAGCAGGATTTGAACCTGCGCGGGCAGAGCCCATTAGATTTCGAGTCTAACTCCTTAACCACTCGGACATCATGCCATACAACTGATTAAAAGAACGATTGTGCATGTCCCAATCACAAAAAACAGATTATCATCGCGAGCCCTTTCTCGTTAACCAAGCAAGCACAGACAACTCACGTCGTTCGCCACTAGCGGTTGCACGCCGAGCATAGACAACCAACATTGACGTTGCGTGGCTGCTCTTCAGCACTAAACAGAGGAGGTGTAGGGTATGTATAGCGGGGAAACGAACCGGACTGTATCCTTTTTGTTAAATGTTGGTCGCCTTTGACGTTTTTGTGGAGGGTAGGCACTTCGTTGGTATTTGGCACTGGGTATGTACCTCTCCAATCGCTATGCGATGTATGGTAACGCCATTACAATCATAGACCATATTGAGTACCAATACAAACACTATCTCTCACGAAGCCCTGCGATACGGTTGCGTAGCGGGTGGCTTATTTGAACTCGCTAAAAACCAAGTCGTGGTTCGGCAGTAGCGTTTTGGTTCTTCGCGTCCTTCAATGGCGGTTGCGCCGCCAATTTTGAACTTTTTGGCGAAATAGAGGTAATAGGCATTCTTTTGTGACAAAATTTCTATGTTTTTTATCCGCGTTGGCGTACCGATTTTTTCTTGTTCTTTCTCGTTCATTCAGCTCGTATACAACACGACATCATGTGGAAGAAGGGGTTTGATTCGTCTAAGCAATCTAATTTGAAGAGCTCAGAGAAGAGAAGAATAAAAGCAAAAATTTTAGAATGCTACCCGTCCCTCGACCCAGCTGCCATCGACGCGTTGTTCCCGAAGAAGGGAACAATAACTCGTATCGGTCAGAAGGATAAATCAACCATTTACTGTGTTAACGACGAACCGTTGTTCGTGGAGATAACTAGAGGCGATTTGGTGCCTACAGGCGCGTTTATTTCGGTTTTGTTAAAGTCAAAAAAAAAAAAAAAAAAAAAACCCCAAACTAATAATTTTTTGTTTAGTGTACGCCGCTTGGAAACTCCCTGTGTTTTTGAAGACTATGGTAATAAAAGAGCATGTGTTTGCGTTCATTCTCAAAGGCGCCGGTACGTTTTTATTTGTTGTTGTTAGATAACTGTAATTCTGACGCAGTTTCGCGTAGATTTGATGCTTGCTGGCGTCGAAGTACCAGAAGGCGGCATTGAGGGTTTTGGCGAGTTTGAAGCTGGTGAGACCTGGAGTGTTACAATCGAGGGACACGAGTACGTATTTTAGTACTACTTTTATAGTTGATTTCACGTTACATTTTTTTTTTCTTCTTGTTTTTCGCCGTTGTCATTGCAAATGACGCTCGTATTTCCTCGTGCTCCATTCTGACGTCAGCGCTTATTTTTTTTTTTACAAGGAAACCTATTGCTGTAGGTAAGACATTGTGCAATTTGGATCACGTCCGTAAAGAAGGCATGCGTGGGAAAGGCTTGAAAGTACTCCACTTTTACAGAGACCATCTTTGGTGCGTAGTGTACCAACTGTCTTTTGCTAATCTCTGTAAGGATGTACGGTAGCAAGACAAAACCACCTACACCTCCAGCGCCTGTAGTGCAGAAAAAAGGTAAGCTAGTTTCCCTGTTTTGTCATATTTATCTTGTTTTTACAGACAAGCCTGCAGAGGATGAAAATAAGGACGCAGACGCTGCTCCTGTCGAAGGTGAAACCCAAGATGCTGAAGGTAACGGCCAAGACGGTGAAGGTAACACATTTGACTTGTTGCAACTGAGAACAGCGCTGTGTCGCAAATTCTTTTTTTGTTGTTTACCATGTATTTTTTCGTCAATTGTCTTAGCTTATGAGCAGTAGATAAAGCGACTGATGCCGCTGAAGATGATGAAGAGACAGTTGATGATGTGGAAGAACCTGAAACACAAGGGGAAATCAAAGCGGAGGATGTTCAAAAAATGATGGATGCCGAATTCCGCCGGTGCTTTTTCTTGGCTATTAAGCAGGAACTTTCTCAAGAGGACTTACCCATCTCTGTCAATGCGTTATATGGTCACCACATGAAAGCAAATGAGAAGAAGAAATTCCCATTGGACATCAAGAAGAGTTCTTTTGGTAAAATAGGCGTATTCGTTGCACAGATGGCAGAGGATAGACTAATCAAAACTGAAGAAAAGCCTGTTGAAGACTCAACAACGAACGAGGTGGTTATCAATATTAAAACGATCAATGTCAATCACCCTGACTACAAAGATTTTGTGGTTGAAGAACAAGAAGTAGAGGAGGAAGTCAGCCCATCCAAGTATGCCACACGTTTATACTAATTTTCTTCTATTTTTTTTTGATCTTGCGTGTATGTTGTTAGTTACAAGTGTGTAGGTTGACGATTGTCGAACTTTGGCGATTCCCTAAACCGTTTGCTTTCCTATTTGTTGGCACTGATGTTGACGTGTACGTGCAGCGCTCAGTGTTTTTTTGTTTGTGACATTTTCGCTTTGCTGTTTAGTTGTTCCTGACTAACTCACTTTCATTGTAGTACAAAAGAAGTATTCACATTGAAGGTGTGTCAAGACAGGCTTTGGGACTATATCAAGAAAGAAAACTTGCAGCATCCTCAGAAGAAGCAATTTGTTACACTAGATGAAGATTTATGCAAAGCACTTCAGCTGAGAGACAAAGCCAACACTGCTATGGAAAAACGTCAGTTCATTACAAAGTACGCTACTTGTACCTGTCCCTCACGTTGACTGCGGACATAGGTTCAAGACAAAGCTTTCTCCATGCCATTCTATAACAATTGACGGGTTCCGTCAAATAAAGTACAGCTCTCACCATGATTGTTTGCAACGTGCTAATTAGTTTATAGGAAGGGTGCTGTGAAGCCAATTATTGTAATTACAGAAGTCATCCAAGGCGGCCGTAGGCATATGACACGCATTCAGAATCTACAAGCGTTTGGGCTTACACCAAAGCAAATGTCAAAAGAATTTGGATCACAATTTGCAGCTAGTTCCACTGTCCGAAAAAACCCAGATGCTGCTAAAGGTAGCAATGCTATTGAAGTTGTTATTTCGGTATGTTTGTGACAATCATTATTGTGACATACTCAAGGTGTTTGTAGGGCAAGGTAAGCCAAGAGGTTGAAGACTTGCTTGTTGATGAAAAGAATGTACCAAGGAAGTACATTCAACACTCTCAAATTAAAGGAGGCAAAAAGAAAAAGAATACACAAGGTGCACGTAAAAGAGGACAAGGTGGTAAAGCTGGCAAGTTCACTCAGGCAAGTTCTTGTTTTATTTTATTGTGGCTAACATTTAGTAGCAATACTTGGTGTAATTTATTACTTACTATTTTTTTGCATTGTAAATAAAAAGTTTGCTGTAATTATTGTTTGTTTGCCTTTATGATTACCAGTAAATCAATAGTATCATCAAAAAACAACTTGCTGTTATCATAATAATGATTGTAATTTAATTTTAATGTTTGTTATTTGAAGACAGCTTTTCTAAATTGCATACTTGGTTAAAGCATTTTTGCAAAACTGAATAAAGTAGTAATAAATGATAAAGATATATAGTTGGTTCAACCAATCTCAACTTTATAAATAACATATAAATAATGTTGGTATAGTAATCTGGATTAAGTTTAAATATAAAAAATACATCTATCACATAAATCAAATTCAATACAGTTATAACAAAAACCTAATCTATTTTAACATTAACAATATGTTTTAATCTCCTATTCTTTGAACAATAGTGTTTACTGCAACCTTAACACTAATCCTAGTCATGTGCAACTAATGTAACCCTAATAAACTTTAGGGCTATAACCCTAGCCCTAACCCTAATAGGAAGTTCATGAGTAAACTTGAACCCTAGTCAACAATAGAATATAGCAATCATTAGGGCTGCAAACCTAACCCTAACCCTAAGTTACAGATTGCAATTAGGGTTACAAACCCTAGCCCTAATATACCAAAATAACGATTAGGGTTATACCCTAGGGTTAGGGATTAGGATCTATGCTGTTGCTAAACAGCATGTAGGCAACGTATGTTGCCAATACTTATACATATAGTACTATGTAACAGTGCGAAGCACTGTGTAGAAATATATCGCGAAGCGATATATTATAGGGTCACAACGACAACATTCTGTAGCGAAGCGGCAAAAAAGCAAAAAACTCATAGAATCCAACAATTTGTAGCGAAGCGGCACGCATGCGGGACCTAAAGTGGAATGCATTATGTAGCGAAGCGGTAGGCATGCAGAGATTATGGTGGAATGCATTCTGAAGCGAAGCGCCATATTACAAAATCTAATGCGAAAAAAAAATTAAAAGAATCTAAGATACTGTAGCGAAGCGGTACGCATGCGACACCTAATATCGGATGCATTATTCAGCGAAGCGGCACATATGCGGTGCTTAAAGTGGAATGCATTCTGAAGCGAAGCGCTTTATGCGAAAAAAATGAAGAAATCCAAGATATTGTAGTGAAACAACAATATAATATCTAAAGTGGAATGCATTATTTAGCAAAGCGGTACATGCATAAACCTCAAAGTGGAATGCATTTTGAAGCGAAGCGCTTTATGCAAAAAAATGAAGAAATCCAAAATATTATAATGAAACAAAAATTGTAACATTTAAAAGTGGAATGCATTATTCAGCGAAGCGGTACATATACAAACCTCACAGTGGAATGCATTTTGAAGCAAAGCGCTTTTATGTGGAAAAATGAGAAAATCCAAAATATTATAATGAAACAAAACAAATTGCAACTATTAAAGTGGAATGCATTATTCAGCGAAGCAGTATGATAGTGGATAAGATTATGTAGCGAAGCTACATATTGAAATATGTAATATAATAATACCAATAATAGTGTAAGCATAAAAAATACAATAATATAATATAAATGGTTGTGTAATATAAAAGTAAAAAAGTATAAATATATTAAAAAGTACTAATGTAAATAAAATAGTGTCAAGTATAAACTTACAA
>JALMLS010000434.1:0-49788 GCA_038496445.1 Trichosphaerium sp. ATCC 40318 | reverse complement strand
AACGGGCGATGATAGAGCTAAAGAGTGGAAAGAAGGATTGTTTGTACCTTTTGTCATTAATCGTGCCAATTTTCTGTTTAGTGATCCTTCAGAATCGAATGCCTCAAATTGTAGATCTTCAAATTCGTTTTCAAGCATCTTTGAGAGCTCAGATCTGGTCTTTGTACCTAAATTCATCTTTTTTTTAAAATGGATGCCTCGCCATTGTTTAAAACTTTTTTCACTAGCGTACCAACGAATGAAGCAATAATAGAACCAATACTAGATCCAGAAATAATTTTGGGTAAAATATCTAGATGAACAAATCAGAAAAAGCGAATAACTTGTCCAGTTTTAGTTCTTTTTTTTCTATTTTGGATTTTTTTTGAAAAAAGATCTTCTCGACGTACCATTGTCGTGTAATACTTTGATGACACCCAAATGGTATAATCCTAATGTAGCACCACCACTGAGACACAATGCTGTTCTACCATATGCTTGACGTGCGGCAAAGAAGAATTCAAACTTTTGCTGCGTATTAATGTAAGTAGAAATCACGTGGCAGTATTTTCGTTTTTGGATTGTGTGGGTTCAAAAATAAAAGCTCCGTTGATACAGCTAACACAGACCACGTGGGTAATGGTGTAATCTGTGCTAGGCGCATACTCGGGTATTCTGTAATTTGGGTGACTAGCGCTAGAGCCGCGGTTTTGGTACCTGTAGAGATACTGTTTTAAAGTTGCTGTGACATATGATGCGAAGAAGCTCGTCTGTTTCGTTTGTGTACTCCTCTATCAATTGTTTGGTACCAAAGTAACATTTCTCGTATAGTTTTGGGTTTCCAATGCCGGAAAAATTACGTCGCATCCCTTTAGGAAGATTATAAGCAAAATGTCGTCCCAAAAAAAAAAAAAAAAAAAAAAAAAAACAACAAGAAAAAAAATTGTACCGTTACGGAGGAATAATAAAACTTCTTGAATATTCTCTGCGCTCAGTTTTGCCTTGTAGTATCGTAGCATAGCTAAGCGGTTTCGAATTGTTGTGTAGTCGTAAATATTCGATTCATCCATCTCTTTCCATTCATTGTTTCCTGAAATTCGCGTTAAAGGGCTGTGGCTTCGGGTATAGCAACACTACCTAGCTTTTTGTCGAGGGATAACGCTGCTTCTTTCCAAGTGGCGTAATCCTCGCTACTATCGAGTACATTGGTCAACCTTTCAAGTTCTTCTTTGTCTGGGTATACTGTTGTGAGTAGTGCCTAAAAATGTTACACTCTGAATTCCGCTCACCACGGAGATGTATATACATGTGCTGGTGCCCTTTAGAAGGGTGGCGCACAAAAGTAGGCTTTTTGCTCAAAGGTTGTTGAATGTACCTTTGGTAAGAACGCACTAGCTGCCCAGTACGCGTATGAAGTCATTTTTATGCTAGAAATTTACTACTGTACTTGGGTTATCCTGCCAATCACAAACTTTCAGTTACTTATATAGATACCTAGTGCTAAAGTGCTGGGTGTGGCTGTTGACTTATTTGAATTTTGAAATGATTTTTGTTTTTGCTGTCGCTTAATGTGGCGTCTTTAAGCACTGCGAGCCCATACTGTAGTAATGATTAAATGCAACTTACGACACTGACCCATGTCTGTGTAGCATCGTAAAACGTCAGTATGCGAAAATAGTTTCAAGGAAGCCAATTCAGGTATTACTACCAATCCAACTATTAAAAATTTCTGATTTGTATTTATACATGGTGGAACTACAACGTAGATCATATGTGGCGAAATTGCTATACATGATGACGTGATGAATTCCTCTGGGAGTTCAAATATGATTAACCAATTTAGAGACAGATCGCCACTACTGTAGCCAATGAGGTTATTGAGGTTTTACCTTTGGGTGTGGAATGTATGGCACGCCACTGCAAATGAGTTTAAGCGCTTGCCAATGTATACCAGCAAAGACCTTGAACGTCATCAAAGGATGCTTCGCTAAGATCCACAGTAGATTAGATTGTGTCACTTCATGCCTTTGCACGTGCAATGACGCCTATGACAGAAAAATTGGTATGTAAAGTAAAAAAACCCTTCCGTACAATAAAATTGAGCTTTTGTGTCGTTTCGTGTGTCATAAGCCAAGTCATCTGTAGCAAACGGGTTAGTACGCTGTTTCAGTATAGAAAAATTGGATGCATACATTCCAGTTCTCGTTGGGCGTATCGTACTTTGCTCGATAGTCATAATGCATTTTAAAAAATGGAGAAACATGCCTGGACAACGCCGATATTAGCAGATAGACTCAAAGGCAGAAGAAATAAAAACCATGACGTACATTATTTTAGTGAATTTGTCTGTCATTCTCTTGGGGTTTAGTGGAGTGCAGGCGTGGGTGTAGTAGCATTTTTCACCCCTAGCACAAATGAGTTAGATTTACTGGCGTTGATCGGTGTATACAGCGGTACCAAGGTGTGTTGGTTACTTCAGAGAGCATGGCGACCAGCTTGCCAGATTCATCCTTGCACCAATAATACGAGATTGGATTAAAAGTGTATCCCCAGTACCGCCAGTTTGTAAGCAAGTAAACCTTACCTAACATTAAAACAGGTTAGTATTTCTGAAATGCAGGAAGCTGCCTTATGTTCAAAAACACAAACCTGACACTTTCTTTCCTGTATCTTGGAATACCTTTTCGTGCACTTGTTCACGACTCAAGTATTCTGATTTGCGTAAATAACCCAACGCTGGCTTTTGTGAGTCTCCTACAAGTGAACTGTTTTTAGTTCATCATTTATACTAGATATTGACCTTTGACCAGTGCGTACCTGTGTCATTGCTTGACCATAGCCAATACTGATCAAAGGCATAATCAGTATCATCGTTGAGTTCAATCATCATCATGAAAACATCATAAGAAAATTTATGATCACGTGGCGATGTATCCGTCTTGAAACGACGATGGAATACTGATCCAGCGTAGATGTATTTCTCTACATGAAATGCTCTGGATGCTAGAATCTTTTCATTCGGGCCGTTCAGGTCGCCGACAAGTCCAAATAAATTGAGTACAACGAGCACTTGGTAGGTCATATCGAATTCCCACAACTGATGTGCAAAATTAGCGGCTAAAACGTCCGCTTTGTGATTGTTTTGATAACCTGTCAACTGTCAACAATGTGTTCAACCGTGTCGTGGAGGATAAGGGTGTTACCTTGACCTGCTGTGAGTAGCGCTACAATCGTGTTATTCACGCCATCCGCTTTGTACGATTTGGTGCCATAAAACCCCACTTCGAGGCATCTGTTAGCGAGATAAAGCAAAATCTCTGGTATTATAACGCCACTCAACACGCCGAACCTACAATGCGTTAAAACAATACGGATTTAACGCTCACCATAACGCAGATACCACTGACGCTGCTATCCATACAATTACGCGCAACAGGGTTGACGCAAAACTCGTTCTTAGCGCCTACTGTTCTTCAATCATTACGCAAATGCGCTTAAAGTACCTTTGAGTGTATATTGACGCATGACAAGAGATAAAGAACGGTAGTTGTAAAAGCTGGTGCGGTAAAAAGTTTCTCCTTGTGCCTCAGGACGATATTACTTGCTACTTGCCGCCATTGCGCTTGTAAAATGCCAATGGCGGTTAGCTGTACGAGATATCTTATCATGACGATTCCCTTTATTCGCGCTATATCCTAATGGCACGTTATATAGCGTATGCACCAAATGTAGGTTTATTGCGCTTGAGACAGCATCACTTAAGCGAGTAGACGAAGTCGCTCTTATAAGTGTTCCAAAAAACCTAAACCACTATGGCCACTATTCGCGACATTGTACTAGGCATACGCCACGCGGTATGTAAGCGTATTCACATACCATACATTAACAATTATCAAGACAAGCGCTGCAGATAAAAACCAGGTTCAAAAATTGACTTCGGAGGAATATAGAGATATACAGCGGTTCAAATTACGTGGGTAAGCGCAAAATAACAAGTAATGTTTTTTGAGTTGTGCACGTGGTTTGGATAGCAGATCTACGCCAAAACAAAACGCAAAACAGTCTGTGTATACGCCCTAACACTGTCCTTTAGAGACGAAGAATTTGAGATAAAAGCCTACGCTCCTCACGTATTCCATCACTTGCGCAAGATACATGGTATTAGCGCCAAGTCCTTTTTGGTGCGTCTTCTTTTTTTTGTAATGTCTGTTTTCGCCTGTCTTGTATTGCTTGTATCGTCCATTGTTACAAACGGTATTAGGGTTCTTGGATATTACCCGCTAAAAAAGAGGATGTAACCCTGGATGAGTCGACAGGGCGGTCAGGATCAATGTTCTACATGACCGAGGATAAGAAGTATTTTTTCAAGACGATCCTACACGCAGAGGCACGTGTCGATGGTTGTCACTTTTTGTTTTTGACATTGGCACAGGTTGGTGCGTTGATGGTAATGTTAGAAGACTACGTCAAGGTATGCCCGGTTTTTAACAGTGAGTTTCTTGTGGATATTGAGTTGCCTACTACTACAGCATTTGAACAAACACAAGCGATCTTTCATAATGAAAGTCTTTGGGATGTATCGCTTAGAAACTGGACGGTAATGACGGTGTAGTAAACATGCTTTGACTGATTTCCCTATTAGAACAGTGAAGCCAACACAAACATGGTTGATTGTTATGGGTAATGTGTTACCTACAAGACTGAAGATACACGAAAAGTACGGCTTTCTGAACGGTTTAGTAAAAGTTAATTGTTGTGTTCTCAAGATATGATTTAAAAGGACGAACAGCAAAACCTGGAAAGAGTTACGCTGAGCGTGGAAAGACGTCTGAAGGACCTGTGAAGGATAATGAGATTAATAGAATATTAAAGTTTATTCAGTACTACTACTACAACCACCTCTGTAAACAGTGCTGACAAAGGTTAGTGAAGACGACAAGAAGTTATTCATCAAGCAGGTGACGGACGATATAAATGTAAGCACTTTTTTTGACGCCAGTTTTTTTGACTTAAATAATTGTTTAGCTTCTTGGCAGGAAAAATATTATGGATTATTCCCTGTTAGTTGGTTAGGCCCAATTCTTATTTACTTTTTGTAACATCCGTGTGACAGGTATTCACCATGTTGGGGAACTTGACAAGGACGAGATGGATAAAGTAGATCAAGTTATTGAAACTGGTTCTGATCCTGAAAGGCCACGTGATATTGCAGAAAATGCTTCAGAGGTTCATCTTTAAATATTATTTCTTGTGTATTTGTATTAACTCTTCTTGAAGGATGAAAAATCCAGCGATTCTGGAGAAGCAAAAGCACCAGAGAGTGGTGCTGAAGAAAAAACAGAAAAGAAACATGGAAGGCAAAGGAAGAAGGCTGTATCTGAGGGCGCAAAATCTAAGCCAAAAAAAAAGAAGGAATCATTTGGCGAAAACTTGTATACTGTCATGGTAATACCCCATGAATTAAGGTCTTTCTTTAAAACCAACGTAGGTTGACGATATAGCTCCGCTTAAATCAGATATAAACACGTGGGACACCAAGAAGATATTGGAAGAGGAACGTTTCATGGCAGAAAGCTGCAAAAGGTATGTTTGCTTATTGCTAGCCATAATAACGGTTTTTTTCTTCAAGTCCTTTTGGATTCGGTATGGAATGTGAGAATCCTACCACTGGTGGTAAAGAGGCACGACATGCGTAATAGACATATCGTGAATAATTGTGCTGATATATTAGATTGTGTTTATAGGCATCATCGATTGTCTCACCAACTACCATCTTGGCAAGCGTGTTGCTCATTTTATGAAAAAGTTTATTTGGTATGTGACTCTTTAAGGCATTTCGTTTAGAAACCAACATCACCCTAATTTTGTGCGCTTAGGGAGTCTTCAACACTATCAACGGCATAACTTTTCATTTCATTAGAGTACGATGTACTAATTGTGCTAACTGTAGGTCCGTGCCGAGTTTTATGCTGAAAGATTCTGGCATTTTATGACCCACGATTTAATCGGTGAAGAAGTAGATCCAGACAAGGAAGAAACAAGGCACGTGACCTTTTTATTTTCAGTGTACGTTTCAACTCAAATTGTACTAACTAGCAGCTCGATTAGGATAAAGACAGACGAGCCACAGCTCATTCCAGAGCTTCGTGTTAACACTGATAGGTAACCCATTACCCATTCAGTTAAATGTTCCTCCTTACACATGTGCCAATAGGGTAAGAAAGCGCAGTCGTAGTTTGGGATATGGCAACGTACGAAGGAACACCATCAGCGGGCACACGCCGTTTAAAGGTGAAAAAAAAGAAGGAGAAGAGAAAGATGGTGGCAACAAGGATCAGGACGCTGAAGAACAACATTCTTTTGAGTGAGATCGGCATGCTATTCAGTTCTTGCACATGTCTTTCGAGTAAATACCAATCCTATTAATAAATAACGTTACGCCAGCACACCTCTTGTTCGTACGATTAGGCTCTTGCGACATTCAATACCAACTATTATACTGTTGCTGGCTTGCAATACAGCTTGATACAGCAGCAAATACGATTAAAAGAGCTGATATGTGCAATGGGCTAAAAAGGCAAGTCAATTCAAACTTAGACTTAATTAATTTACTGTTTCTTTTCTTTAAAAACGTTTACAATCTATCTGATGTGGCATAGCTGCTAAATACCAACAAACAGCAGTAAAACTGTGTTAATAGTAACGTGCTTTACATTGTGCGACACCTTATTTGGATCCATTACAGTGCAGGTTATTGTTCAAGCTAGTCATAATCAAGTGAAATAGTGAATATATTGAATACCCATTGACTCAACAGCCTCTTTTGTAACTTTAGAAAAGAGTGTTGCAACACGTTTTAGCGATTTGAGATATTTCAAACAATCATTTGTAATATTATCACATCCACACAGTTTGAGGTGTTCAAGGTTGATCAATGTCTTTAAACCCAAGTCTGTTATCCTAGGGGAATAAACAAGATGAAGGTATTTGGCATTAATCAATGCTTTGATGCCATCATCTGTAAGATTATTTCTCCCACCATTAATACGAATTGACTGCACATTGCAAAGGAGTCGGAGCCACGAATCCTTTGGGTCAGAAAGATGAATCTCGTGAACATCTTTGAGTGCCTTGATCGCTTCAATAGTAATAAGACGTGTAGAACCAGTCAGCTTAATTGTGTGTACACCAACAAGACTTTGGATTGCTTCATCTGTTACTACACGCATGTAGCTCAGGTCAATATTATGCACACCAGCAAGCGACATTATACCTTTAGCAGTCACATGAGTTTCATTCAAAGCAATAGTGTGCACTCCAGCGAGTGCTTTTACACCTTCATCTGTCACTTGTGTACCCTCCAGATTAATATTATGAACACCTTTAAGGGCTTGTATACCTACATTTGTCACTTCAGTGTAACTAAGATCAATTGTATGAACACCAGCAAGTGCTATAACACCTTCATCTGTCACTTGAGTGTAACCAAGATTAATCTGATGAACGCCAGCAAGTAATTTGACACCTTGATCATCAATATCAGCCTCAAAAAGGTTGATCGTATGTACTCCAGCAAGCCATTTCATACCTTCTGCTGTTATATAACTTTATGAAGAGCAATGCTATGGACGCCTGCAAATTGTTCCAGAAGCTCATCTGATGGAAACCCCTCAGAATCAAATGCCAGCAATTTGATTTCTGTGTGTTTCATGATCCCTTTATGTTTTACAACCTGTTTCGCTTGTTTAGCCGTCCTTATCCTCACACTATGATAGCCGATAATGTCATGAATAATAGAAGAAAAGAGACAACATGTTTGACAAGCTGCAAATCGATCTTTTATATTTTCTAAAATACTTGCTAGAATCTCGATAGGTATATCCAATAACATTGTTTCAGCACTAGTAGTATTTTAGAATGATATTTAAACAACAACAGAGGTTCTTAATAATATAAGAAACGTAGTAGGTGCATTTAACCTGAAATAACGCCATTTTAATTTAAAACGTTGTCATCACATTTCAGGTCAAACAAACCACGTCGTTGTATTTAATTTTTACCTTCGATTAATGCTTGCGTTAGACACCTGGTTGCATCGTTTGTTACTTCCATCCATGGTTACCGCCTACGTTCGTTGGTATATTGCAACCCAGCGAGCTTGTTTTCTATGAGAAGTGTGACACGCGTTAAATTTAAAACTGTTGACTGTGTGAAGACCAAAAAACTTACTTTGTCGTAGCACGTGGCTACGTGAAAACGCAATGAGATACATTCTGCAGGCATTTCTGCTAAGCGTACTCTGGTAGGACGCTTTGGTACTATCAAAGCAAAACGAACGTTAAAGCCATTCAGCTTAACAGCTCTGGGAAAGTATGTGATGTGCATAGTGAAGCCAACTGGATATTTTTTTTTGAGATGAGAAAGTCGTATTTAACAATCGATTTTGTACGCTCTAACGTTGGAATCGACGGTATTCTACATTGGAGGCTCTACCGAAAAATAGTTGCACAACAAGTAAAGAGACTTAAAGACAAAGTTGGTTCGTTTATTGCTTTGCAGGTGTGCCTTCATAAGCCAGTTTCTCCTTGAGTACAAAGTCCCAAACAGTAGTCAAGCGCTTGTTAATATCAGCACGTGTGTCGTTACTAGTTTTTTGGTCCCACTGATAAAAACCTGTACCGGTCTTGATACCTTAAAAAAAAGCCAAGTTAGCAAAAAGCACTCCCAATTATAAAGTTTAGACGCACCAATGTGATTGTCGTCAACCTTTTTCTTGAGTGTTTTGCTTACAGTAGTGTCTTTGCAAAGCACCTTAAGCATTTCTGATTGGGCTTTACATGTTGTGTCCAAACCACTTACATCTTTTTGCATTAACAGACCAGTGATACACATACGTGGTCCAAGCATAAACTTTGCTACTTTATCAATTTCTTCAGCAGTAACAATTCCCTTATCAAGTAGATCGTATACTTCCCGGTACATAGCATGTTGTAGCCTGTTTGTAATAAATCTGAATCGCGTCAGTGAGGTAAAACAAATGGTTGATTAAACTCGTCCAAAAAAAGTACCCTTGTAGTGGTTTTTGCAGCAATACTACAGCCTTGCCAGCTGCTTCCAAAATATCTGAAACAATTTTAATGTTCTCATCTGAGGAGTCTTTCATCTTTGTGACTTCGACGACAGGATTTAGGTCTGCAGGTTGGTTAAAATGAGCGCCTACGAACCTAAGCAGTGAATAAGCATTCAACACAATTCACACAACACAGGAACTGATTCTATGAATTAATAGAATTTTGATAAATTCACGTGCCGTGAAGGGATATTGAAAGTATCAGCCATTTTTTGGAGGTCGAACGTTGATGTATTTGAAGCAACGATTGTCTAATGATTATGTGAGTTGACAGAAGCAGTTGAGATGAAACTTAAAAATTCCAAAGTACTTTTTCGCTAAAATGAGCCTCAATTTGCTTGTACAAAGAAGTTTTCAATTCTTCCTTCTCTGGTATCGCCTATGATGCGTGTTATAGAGATAATAAATGAATTTTTAATGAAGAACTGTATTTACCGAATACAATCGATGAAATAAGCCGTTCAAGGACTACCGACGCATAGGAACGGCGAAAACAAGGTTGACAGCACAAATAGCGCTCAAACGTACTTCGAATATTACATCGATGTCTTTATCGACTTCCTCAAGCGTCTCGTATCTAATAATATCATCTGGGGCATCGAATTTTTTTAGTTGCTCTTCAAACTTCTCAACCACGACCACACGGCTACCAACCGATTTTACAGTCTTGTATATGCCAGAACCCATTGTCCCAAACCCAATAACTGCTATCGTATACTTTTTCTCAGCCATAGCGT
This sequence comes from Trichosphaerium sp. ATCC 40318, assembly GCA_038496445.1. Lineage (NCBI taxonomy): Eukaryota > Discosea > Flabellinia > Trichosidae > Trichosphaerium > Trichosphaerium sp. ATCC 40318. The sequence continues at coordinate 39,942 of JALMLS010000434.1, read as the reverse complement.
CTAGTTGTGCAACACTATCACAATAATAATTGATAATACAGTAGCCTTAACTAAAAACGGTCCTTCGCTTAATCCCATTAAAGCCGTTTTTCGCAAGCCGTTACATCAATGTACAAAGTGTGGTGCTATTGTGATAGTACTCGTATTGCACCACATCACAGCATCTACAGATGGAATACATTATTACGGGAAGGCTCAAATGTTTTGGATAGTTCACGTGACTAAAAACGTGCCAACTTTGCACTGTACAAAGTATCTCCAATTCAGATTACCTTACAGATTATTTACTTTACATTCTAACATACACTGTACACGATCCACAAGTATTCTACCACTTCGTCCATCTCTTTTTTGTTGTTGTTTTTTTTCTTTTTTTTATCCACAAACGTTACAAAATCACAAAACCTTTAGAGAGTTTTCGTTCGTTATAGGAAGAACGCTATACGTTTCATCAACAATCTTGGGCCGTGGTGAAGAAGTAGGGAGTGGAGAATAACTGGTGATGAACATTTCTTTGGTGATACCTTTCCTTGATGGGAGTGACGCGTATCCATCAATAGAACCAGCAGAAACCTTTGGTCCTGCCATTAACCCTGCAGCATCTGCCGGTAGATCAGCATATCCGCTGTAAACAGATTCGCTTCGTCCACGTGATGGTAGCGAAGAATAGTCTTCATCTAATCGAGCTCTGCGTTCTTCATCTTCGTCTTCATCAATGCTTGCGAACATATCTGATATAGAAGGTCCAACTGGTAGACTCTGTGGGCGTTTTGGAAGTGATAGTTTTGGGCTTGGTGGTAAAGGTGTTTGAAGAGAGTTAACATTGGATGGCCCTGAACTGGGAGGTAGTTTGTGGATAAAGTTATTGTTATTTTTTTTCTGTTGACGCTCTCTTGAAGCCTTTCGTCTATGTTTAGCAGAGTGGCCTGATCCTGAACTCGCTCTTGCGCCTTTATTTATTCGATTTTTTTTGTTCATACCTTCAGGTCTCGATGGTCTAGTAACATTTCAATTCATTAGACTCTATCCTTTTTTTCTAAAAACATAATGGCGCAACATACCTTCTCTTTCTCGATCGCCCTGGCGTAGAAACTATAGCCACAGAAGCCCGTTTTGTGTTTGCCGGTAATCTACCATACTCACACCTAATGAACTTATTAGCTGGTTTGCTTTTGGTTATAAAGTGGCCAACGATCACGATCGTTACTTTCTTTTTTAATGGCCAAAAATTCACGTGCTTTAACTTATACTTGGGAATATCGTTATCGGAGTTACGGCGACCATTCCCTTGCATTCTGTTTTTAACATGTGATACTGGTGTTTTGGGTTTTATGCGATATAAACCGTGTTTTTGAAAGTAATTGCCGTTTTTTGCATTTGCTATTTTACTGACCCATGTTTCTTGTACTTCAGGTGTACCTATGACATGTGTTAACATTCGGGTATAACATCATTAAAAAAAGAGACTGTCTGTACTGCATTGTTACGTTATTGAAGGCAGTGTATTTATCTAAAAAGAATAGGAACTGTCTCTCTAAAGAAATGAATAAAGCACGTGCCTACGCCACATAGGTATTGCTTTGCTGTGTTCTTACAAATGATATAAAACAAGCTCCTTCCTTTTGAGGCTGTTGCGCTCTGCACTCTATCAATACTACTCAAAGGAAGGCGTAGCTTCTCTTTTTTAATTTCCTACACATTGCTGTAATTTTCTTTTTATCGAGTATTATCAAAAGGTGGATAGTATGCGCTTCAAACTAAATTAAAACGCTACTGTCGCCTTAATACATACCTTATCAGCAAAGAAAACGAGGTATTCGCGTGTTAAGACTAGATATCTTTTACGCCAGAACTAAATGAAAAAAAAACTTGTTAATCTTTTTTCTCACGTGCTATTTAACATCAACACGGGATGTTACTTACTCTTCGCTTTGACTTGTTGTATTTCCTCTCTATCCAACCTTTGTTTAGCATTTGATCCTCTGGTATGTACCCCCGATCACTCATACAAGATTTTTGGTAGATTTTAAGTAATTGTGAAGTACGTAAAGCAGATTACACAAATCCGTAGTGCGCTTAATTTTGTTGAACTAAGCAGCAAAAGGGAGAACTTCCCATGTTCTAAAAAAACCCTTAATCATGTGATATTCACGCGCAGGAGTCTCTTTTGTATTTATCTTGTTTTTTTATCCGGAGTTTAGTTGAGTTTACACACCATTAGCTGATTAGCATTGACTCAAACATAATTACATGCCCAATCTGGCTGTTGACGCCATAAACAGTCGATGTACGCTTCAATTAATGAACAGGGCCGTTTAGCCACACATGTCAACATACTTGTCTGGTTTACAAGGTATTAAGTTGTGGCTTTGATCTTTGGCATTGTGGCGCTATGTAACTACCATTGAATTCACAGACTGTGTTTTTTTTAATTAACATTGTGAAACACATTTTCTACAGCCCAACTCATATGGCACACGTGCGTATTTAGGTTCGAAAATAAACGAAGGGAGGCAATTGTTTGTGTTTTTCTAATTTTCACTTACTTAAAATACAACTTATTCTCTATCACGTGGACGAGTGCTACAGCCCTTCTGGTCCTTCGTCTAGTGCGTCCAAACCACCTAAAGGTGGAATTGAGGTCTTGTATCCAGTATGAGATTTTCGTCTAGGCTTCTTTTTGCTTTGGGGAGTAGACTTGCGTAGTTTTGTGGAGGTGCTGCGCGATGTTTTCCGAGTGACATGGTGCTTGTTGTAAAGTGCAGACATGCTCCTCTTTTTTCTGACTTTTCTATCATTATCACGGTGCTTAGACGATGTCATAGCGCCTGATATACTTGATTTTTTTCTTATACTTCTACCAGTTCCGTTTCTACGTTTGCTTGATAACTGGCCTAGTTTTGACGTGCTTGACATTGACTTAAATTTACGTAACTTATTTTTAGCGTTAAAGTTTGGTTCGCTTCCGCCAGCTGTCATTGACTTTAATTGGTTCAACTTTGCTTGAGGCGATCGCAATCGTGGTGAACTATTACTGGTACGGAGTACTCTTATATTACTTGCAGTAGGCGCTTCTTCAGCTGATTCAACAGACGACAGAGATCCTAAAAGGTAAATCAGTTTTGTTTTCATATAAACATAAAATAAAGAAACCTACCAGCCGACAGAGTTAAATTCATCTCCGAGTCTTCGGGCATAGCCACATATACTGTAGTTTTATTCTATAAGTTTACATTAACACAAAGGTCCAGACAAAACTACAAAATATCTGTAAGATGGTGGCGTACTCTTCGATCTCCATTCTTCTTGATGAGACCCTCTATGCCCTCTATGTTCAAGCGAGGTATCTTATTAAGTACATGTAATTTGTAATCTGTGAGAAGTGTACACCCAGTTACAATCAGCGTGTGTAGTTTTTTAAGTCCCATAGCAATGTGGTCGAGTGTAGTATCCGTCAAAGAACGGCAATACCAAAGATTCAAAACACGAAGCGACTTAAGCTTCGCTAAAGACTTTACACCTTCATCAGTTATCCTAGCACACCCACCAACATCTAATTTCCTCAAAGAAGGGAACAAAAACGCAATACGATGGCAAGCCTAGGTGTAAATTAAAAAAAAAAAATAAAGAGGAAATTTTAAAAAGACATGAAGAGTACAAAGATGCTTTTTTCTATTCTGTACGTACGTTGTCATTAATATATGAACATCTTTGTAAGCTCATAACCTTGAGTTTGGATAAATTGGATAGATGCCTGAGTCCATCAGGTGATACACCACAACTCTGTAAGTTTATGCTTGTCAATTTTGTCATCATACCAATATGAAGAAGACCATTATCACTAACACGATAGCAATTACACAACTCTAGCTGTCTTAAATTTGGAAAGCGCTTATCTAATCCACGTAATTTTTCATTATCTGTTTCAGGTGCTTTGACAGTTAAAACCTTGACAATCTTAACAAACGAAGCTCGCCACTTTTTACAAATTACCCTACAAAGTTAACATGTCAACAACACAAACAACTAAACAAAACGCCAAGTATTCTCCTGCTTACCCAAAGTTTTTGGCATCGTCAAAACAAACAAGCTTTGGCACTTTGTCTAAGAAACATATAGGTAAACTAGATCTCCACCCATCTCTTTCGTGAAGCGTCTAAGGCGCAGAAGGAGGTCAATAAACATGCAATATTTGTAAGTATATCTAACCTTTATACAGGCACTAATTATATCGTGCCATACCAACAACTCGGCAATAGGCGCAGCAAAAACCATTCTCTCCATAACTCCGTTGCTCTATTGTCGACATTAGACCAAAATAAAAAATAGAGAGGTGCGATGATGATGATACCTTTATATCAAGAACAACTGACTTATTATGCACACGACAAATAGACATTGGCGTCAACGCATGCTCAGCATTGAGGTGTTGCTCCTAAAGTTACATATCATGTCAGAAGTGAAGAGGAGATATTTTCAAGACAATGATGAGATACCTTATGAGATTTATACAGGTGGAGCGTGTCGTCTGCTAGGCGCAACCAAAATTTTTTACCTACCCCAAGGAGTACCAAGTAACCCGCTTTACACTCGCGAATATTATCGCTATTTGGTAGGTTGGGAAATGCTGCCAGCTTCTTTCGATTCGGAGCCCACAACACTATATCAATACATGACGCTATAGGTGTAAGTTTTTTTTTTTTCGTAGTAAAGTAGCAGTAATAATAATAAAACAATTTTTTCAAAAAAAATAATAATAATGTCAGGTACCTGGACTATCCAATTTTTGTACAGTTATTAATGCGGTCTAGGAATAACCTGTAAGTAATCAAAAAAAAAAAAGATCCTTGGGTTTTTTTTAACCAATCATACATTGTTCGTTATGGTCTGTATGTATTTGCATGGTCCTCCAGTGTCTATCCGCTTCAAGGGTGATGTACTATCAGACAGGTGAATTGACCATATACCACAACCTGAACGCAAAGAAAAGTTGTTAGTTTCTTGTCATAAAAAGCCAATGGGTTTTAAAAAAAAACGTTGTTGTTATTAACGGAAGTGCCGTATTTTCAATCAAAGTTCACCTTGTTCTGCTGCAGCTATGACTAATGAATCCCAAATAACCACAGAGTTAATACGTTGCTTTAGCTGAGAGATCAAGGAAAGCTGCGTTACATCTGTATGTGGTACATTAAGTTTATAGAGCATTTGGCGTAATTGAATGTCATAAAGTGTCATTACACCGTGAATATTAGCTGCAATTAAATATCGATCCTTGAGCTGTAGTGCCGATATAGGCACCTCCTGAGGAAACTCCACAAAGTCAATAACTAATAGAATTTTAAGTAAAAGAGCAACAACAAAAAAAAAACCAAACCAATCCACTACATTTAATCTAAGAAGGGTTCTGAGGAATCTTACCTTTGCCTAACCGCCATATGTACAAGTTTGAAGGTACATTAACAACAATGGTAAGACCTTCGAATAAAATGCTCAAATACGTCGTCTCATTCCTAGTAGCGTATTAATTAATTAATTCATTTTTTAAGTAACTAATCAAGTCGAATAGACCAAGAAGGAAGGTCCATGGATTATTCGTAAAAATCCCAAAAAAATACAATTAATCGCGATTTTATATCAAAAATGACGTGACATACTCTCTAAGCGTATCAGCAAGATAACATCCACCTTTTACAATATCCCACAATTGAAATTCTCGAAGTGAAGCAAGTAAAAGGAGATTACCTAATTAATCCGAAATTAGTCCCGTCCCACACTGCCAAAAAAAAATGTAATCGATTAAATAGGCAGTTGTAAATAAAAAAAAATTGTCTGCGTTGCGAGGCTGTTTTTAGGTAATTTTTTTCTTTTTTGGCTTCAAGGTTGCTGGAAACTCACCATTCACTTTCGAGTGCGTCGAGTTTATATTTTTTATGAGTGTGGGCTTAGTTGCGAGGTCTAAAACCTCCAAGTCGCATTCTTTAAAATCTAAATCGCTGAGTAAGTACGGAGTTGCTCTTTGTATCTACTTTTTATGGCGTAGGGGAAGTGTTATTGCCGTAAATGTGGAACAAACTCCAGTTTTTTTTTTTTTGTTTTTTTGTGGGCAACAACCACAATACTCTGCGTTTTACACGCAAATTTTGAGGATGTCTACACTTTGTTGCTACGTACCTGTAAGTAGGTATGCCGTTGATGTTGTGACCAAAATAATTCCGCTAGCGTGTGACAGTATCGCTTGCACACCTTCTTCAATGTCATAGTGCAGTAGAGGCTCCGCGAACGAAATTTGCCCTGTTTCAATGTTACACTGCTGTATGATCCAACCACCACTGTTTCTGTTGTGTAGAGTATAGAAAAAGGGCCATGAGAGCAAGTAAAGACGAAAGGGGTTCTTATTGTCCACTCTCTTTGTTTCTTTCGTGATAAAGTTCTTTAACAGGTAGGAGCCCGTGTTCTTGTACGATATAAATACCCATCCGTTGCTGAGTGGTACTGTAAAATTGATGGCGAAAAATTTGGTGTCGAGGTACAGCGGAGCATCCAGTGGGTAATTGCGGGAATGACCCACCTTTAGCTTCACGTTCGGATAAGGCTCACAAACCTTCTTCATCATCCATATGCAACATTCATAAGCGTACTGACTCCAATATATACAGTGTTAACAATTGTTTTAGCGAAAAACGCGATAGTGATTGACTCTCGTTGACAACGTTTTTTTTTGCGCCTGTACCTACATTAAAAAGCATACAAAAATGTCTGTTACAATAGACATAAACTTAGAACGTGTTACTCGCATTTACGAACCAGGGGTGAGGCTTATTATGCTAAATTCGTTGTTAACACGTTGAAAGGACACTGTTAAGGGTGTCGTATGCATAAAATCACGAGGGACGTCATCCCATCAAGGCTTGACTATTAGCATGACTGGTGTAGTGTCACTACACCTCAGTGCGCGTTCTGTGGGATATTTTGAAGCGTTTTATAATTCTGTAAAACCAATAACGCTTTGTGACTATCGTACAGAGATTGAAAAAGCAGGCAAGATACGAGTACGCGTTTAGAACCGTTATTTTACCCGAGAAATGTCTAACGAATGATCATTCGCCATTTTGTCTATTTCGCACTAATTTAATCGTAGGATGGCGTCACAGAGCATCCATTTGAATTTGTAGTCAAGCCTCTTGACCAGCAAAAAATATACGAAACATACCACGGTGTGTATATCAACACACAGTATACGTTGGTTGTACAGATGCAACGCAGTTTTCTAGCTGGCAAGAACATTGAAAAAAAATTAGAGTTTATTGTTGAAGTGCCTGTAAGTACCTCATTTCGTCTTTTCTGATTCACGGCAAGCGTGCAACTGACACGTTTTTTTTCTCCGTGCACAGCAAGCCAATGTTGATGCACCTACACCAGAAGATTTTACCATAACACCGAATTCACTTGAAGTAGCCAAAAAGGTTTGAAACGAAATACTAAGTTTTTTTTTTGTTTAACGTCGAATTAGGGCTCTACGAAACACATTCCTGATTTTACTATAGTAGGTCATTTAAAGTCTTCAAAATGCGTGCTTGGCGTACCATTTGAAGGTAAGGCGGTCCCTCGGTTGTCCTTTTTTTTTGTTAACACTGGTTGCTTTAAGGATGGCTAAAACTTGTTGAATGCAACACGGCTGTAGGTTCCATAGAAATACAACTTGTTAGGGTACAATCTCAGTACAGATTATTAGTATATTCCTAAAGTGTTTTATCAGGTAGAGACGTGTGGATGTGTTGATGGATTTGCAAAAGAAGGTACGGTTCAAAAAAGAAAAGTTTGTTTTGACTTTTTCTGCTAGCAACTGAAATTCAAAATATTCAAATCGCGGATGGTAACATTGCAAGAGGCATAAAGATTCCTATTTATATGGTATTCCCTCGCCTATTTACATGTCCTTCAGTTGTACGTTGATTATTTGTTGTATGTTTTTGATGATGCTTATCTGGTGTGGTAGGAAGAGAAGACATTTAAGATTAATTTCGAAGTAAATCTTGTCGTAATTTTTAGCGATGGCAGGCTCATTACTGAAAAGTTTCCAGTTAAAATTTTTCGTGGTCATGCAAAGGACTTTCTCACTGTATAAAAATAATATTCCTTATTCTGTTTTTTTTATTTTTTTGTTACGTTACACGTGTAAAATGTTTTTTACTTTTGTTTTTTTTTTTTGTTTTATTATGCCACCGAGCTGTCTTTTCGGAGCCTTGTTTCACTTTATGTAAGGCGACTAGATATCCATTCGCTGACATCATCTACCACGCGTTCTCTTGATATAATGAAATGGGTTGGAAGGTCGTCGTATATCTTTGAAACTTTGTGTTCAGACTGTGCTTCTTTAAATAACTTTTCTGAGCCATAGCAAGGAACAACAGGATCTCCTTGGCCATGACAGATAAAAAAAGGAAACTTAGCTTCCTTTAAACGCGTCTTCGAACAAAGTGGGTTAAAGGCAGTTATAACAATAAATCACGTGTGTGTACCTGTGCATGTGTTGTCATATGTAGCAGGTTTTTGCCTGTTGACAAAAACATTTGTCCAGTGTAACTGTGAGGATCTGCCATTATTGTATTGTACACCTCCACCGAATCAAACTTTTTAACATCAGGTAGTGGTCCTAGCCTCAATCTGTTACCACCCATAGCAGCTACGGCCCTTGTTTAAAAGGTCAATGACGACATGAAGCTAAGTGAGGCCGTACAAGAGCATCTGTTTGACTATCCATGGCGGCTCTATCGAGTTGAAAATTGCAGGACATAACAGTACTGTTCCACGCCACCAATCTGAAAATTGTTTTTCTACATCACCGCTCTGAATCATTGAGTGTAATTTAAGCGCTGCCAAATAAGATACGCAACCACCCATGGATATGCCTGACATAAAAACCGGCAAGCTGTGGTCACTACCTTTTAGCGTATCAACAAAAAAAACCGTCCCAAATGTGAAGTCTGTGTTGGGGCGTACCAGTAGTGTAGTCAATCATAAAACTAACAGCGTCATCAACCAGATACTCCCAATTTTCTACGTAGCCGCGGTTCTCGTCTGACGCACTTGTAGGATGCACGTGTTAGCAGATACGAAATTGGAAGGTACTATTCTGAAACAAAGAAGCTGTTGTATCGCTATCAGGAAATAGTGTGGGTACCTTTGTCCATGACCGTGTTGATCATACGCTACAACGTTATATCCTTTGCTTACGAGTGTCTCAATAAATTTCAGCGTTAAACATGCGCCTGGATGCGCGAATTAGTGTGTGTCAGCGACTGGAGGCGTTTGTGAGAATTCTTGGTTGGAAATTTGAACGTGTAAAGCCAGATGTAGTGGTAAACGAACCTGAGTGCGCGTGCATGCCGTGTAATAAAACAACTGACGCTTTAGGGTTTGGTGCAGTATGTGTACGGAGGAACAGCTTCTCACCGCGTTTATTGGTCCATTTGGAGTGTGAAACTGTTACAGATTCCATACGCAGCCCTCTAGCAATACGTGCGGAGTTCAGCATTGAACTAAGTTGACTGCGCCTCGTTTTTTGGAGTATTCAAAGACGACCTCGGAAATAGCAACGCAATAGCGAAAAATCTTCGTACTATAGCCTACGTACTAATATTTACAGTTTTAATACAGATAGTTGTATTTTTGAATACAAAAAACCAGGTTTGTATTGTGTTGTACTTCCAGCTTCGCCTATATCTCTTTAAACCTATCTCTATTTGGAATAAAGCGATAATTTACATGGCTCAACCTAATAATTTGAAGAAAAGTACGTCACACAAGTGTTACAGTTTATTATGGTCTTATGATGTGCTGTCTAATACATATTTAGAGCGAGTTCATGCCCTTACACACAAAATACAGTTACTTGACCTTCCCTCTGAACTACAATGTGCAATGAGCGAGTATGATTGTGAAACTTTTTGTAAATGGCACGTGGAGATAATCGGTTCCTAACAAAAAGAAGAAAAGAAACGAGATAAAAGAAAAACGACCAACCTTTACTTATTGTTTATTCTAGGCCAAGACTGAGCAAAAAAGCGGCTACACTAACACGTTTTAATGCAAATCTGCAAAAATCTGGTCATTGGTTAAACTGGCATAGAAATGGTAGGGTGCGTGTTACTGCCTATTTCAAAGACGGTGTTGAGAATGGAGAGGTTAAGCACTATTTCGATAATGGTAATATTCATGCACATTACATCAAGAAAAATGGAAAAAAAGAAGGAGTCAACAAACAATGGCATGTCAATGGAGCACTTGAACTTCTCCTCTTCTATGTCAATGGTGCTGAGGAAGGAGAGTCAAAGGAATTTTATAATAATGGTCAATTAGATACAAAGTGCTTAATGAAGGATGGAAAGGAGGAAGGGTTGTGCAAGCAGTGGTATGAAAATGGACAATTGTTTTTTGAATGCTACATGTCAAAGGGCTTAGAGCATGGTGTTGCCAAGAAATGGCATGTCAATGGAGAATTATTTGTCTTGTGTACTATGGTACATGGTCAAGAGCAAGGTGAATATAAGGAGTGGCATGACAATGGTCAGTTGTATATCCAGACGCACATGGAGGACAAGAAGATGAATGGAGAATATAAGAAGTGGCATAAGAACGGACAGCTTCGGATGCAATGTGAAATGAAGGATGACAAGATCAATAGCTTGTGCAGGGAGTGGTATGAAAATGGTGTTTTAATGACAGAGTGTATGGTAGAGAATGGTTTGGAGGAAGGTGTGTGTAAGGAGTGGCATGATAACGGTCAACAGTCATTTGAATGCACAATGTCCAAGGGAAAAGAACAAGGCGTCAGCAGAGAATGGCATGTTAATGGGCAGTTGGCTGTAAAGTGTTTCATGAAGGATGGTAAGAGGTATGGTCAAAGTAGGGAGTGGTATGATAATGGTCAGCTTCAGATTCGGTCTCATTTGGTTGATGGTATAGAGGAGGGGAAGTATGAAGAATGGTTCTTTAATGGTAGTAAAATGAAGGAAGGTCAAAAGGAAAAAGGATTGTTTCAAGGTTTGTATAAGCAATGGTGGGAAAACGGAAATGTCCATATTGAGTGTCAAATGAAGAATGGAAAGTATTTTAGCGATTTTTGTGAGTGGGATAGAAACGGAGAGTTAATATGTGAGACAAAAACCTGTACTTTTCCAATTCCTGTATAAGATCAAATAAATTCATCAATAAAATAGCATTGTACCACCTTTTATTCGATTATTATTTATGTGATGCCTTTGATTAGAGCACATGTTTATTTGTGCTTATGTATGACCAAAAAGTACTTCCAGTGCAATTATCCACTCCAATTAACCTGACCTATTAAGTACATTGGATATGCTTTTAAGAAAAGTGCATGAATGAAGACCAACTGTCTGAAATGATTTGGGAATGCAATATTTCAGTTTTTTATTGTTTTAATTACATTTCTTTTTGTTGTTCTTTGGATTCTTTTTCTACAGTTTCTTCATCCTTCTTTTCTTTTTTAGACTCACCGCTCTCTTTATCTTTATCAGTTTCATCTTTTTTTGAGTCTTTTAGAGGAATATGTTTATAAGGATTAGGGAACTCCAATAACCTTCCATCAACTGGTGGTATATTTTCTGTTTTTATATCAGAATCACTAAGCTCTATTTCAAGCATGTCTTTTATTTTATCCATTGCAGCTTCAGTCTCTTCATCTTCTTCAGGTCTTATAATATCAGAAGCAACATTATTCCTTCCAACATCTTCAACTCTTTGAAACAGACGCCAGTTCTTTGTTGGCAAGAAATTCAAACCCTTACTTTCATGCTCTTCAGCTGTTTGAAACAGTTTATATCCACGTTTTTTATCTCCCATTGCTGTCAATATATCTGACTTTAGATGGAGCATCGATGGTGATGTTACAGGTGATTCATCAATTAATTTAAGGCACTCAGCATTAGCACCCACATGAGCAAGAACTTGCGCTATACAAAAAAAAAAAGAGTTAGCTGATTGAATTGATTGCCAAACGCCATTTGTATTCCTCCTTGTGTACCTTTTCCATAGAATGCTTCATGTAAGTATAACTCCTTTTTATCGAAACTGTCTGGAGCTTGTTTCATCAATTCGGCAAGCTGAAGACATTGTAAGTAGTTGTAGCAGACTAAAACCCAAAAAGATAAAAAGAATACCTCATTATAGTAACCTATTGCTCCTTGGTAGTCAGACAGCTTTACTGATATGTTTCCGAGTCCAATAAGTCCTCTAACATTAACGCCACTTGCCATACTATCGTAATAACAACTCCTAGCCTCTTCAAGCATCCAGCGTCCTTCATATGCTTGTCCAAGATAAAAAAAGTTCTTTTCAATCCTGTAAATCTATAAGTAAGTTGTCTGGATTCGCTCTTGTGTTATGCCGTACATGTCTTGTCCAGTTTCTCCGGTTATACGTACTATAGCTTCTTCAGCTTGTTTAAAGATAGTTATAGCCTTTCTGAAATTCTTCTGTGCCAAGAAAACACGTCCTGACTTTTTTTTTGTTTTGTGTTAGGACAAATCATATCTTTGGGTTTTTTTTCTGTTTTTGACGTACTTGATGCATTACTAATGCTATAAAAGTACCCTGACCATTTGCTTTAGTGACATTGTTCATAAAATTATCTGCTTGGAAGTCAAGAAACTCCAGACATTGGTCATATGACTCAAGATGAAGATAACACTCCACTATCAATAAAATTGTTAGTATGACAATACAGTCTCATATACAGCGTGACTTACCTATATAACACACTACATGTGGGCTTAATATATTGATTTGTAAAGCTTTTTGGAAAAAATCCAAAGCATCAACCCATTGTCCTTGAAAATAAAACATCAGATTTTTGGCGGTACCAAAAACATGGAAACAGATTGACACTTACCTACTCGGAAATAGCAGACGCCCAGACTAACGTGAGCCTTGAAATTCTTTGGATCAAGTTTTAGTGCATACTTAAATGTCTTGACACATGCTTGTAAATCTCCTGTACACAATAGAATAAACAAAATAGAAGGCGCAAAAAAAAAAGGGTTTTGTACTTTTTTAAAAATTAGCAGAATCCAAGAATCGCTTACCTTTTTCACTCTGTAGCTCTCCCTTATTTACTATAAAATCTATATTATTACTGATAGATTTTTCACCTTCCTTATCAGCCAGGATATAGCTTCATAAAAAGGTAAACACGTGACATACGAAATAATATGTTGCAAAGTTTTTTGTAAAATTCTTAGATTGGTTACCAAGATAATGCCTTCTCAATATGACCCATTTTTTTGTATACATCGCCTCTGGCTATATGTAAAGCAAAGTCTGGCATTTCAATTTGATTGAATAGACTCAAAGAAGTATCATGCATCTTCCTTCTCGGATCGATTTTGGTTTTATCCTTTGCATCATCAGCACCAAGTTTCTTTCTTTGTTCCATAAGTTCTCTCATTTCTCGCATACCCTCTTCAAGCGCATCTAGTGTTTTTAAAGCTTCCTCATACTTATTACTATCTCTTAAACACATGGCCTAATACTGTAAACACGCTGCAAGGCTTCAAAAGGAACAATTTAAGAAAAAATAAAGAAAGACTTACTTTTAGAGCAAGCGCAGAATGTAAAACGCCTTGATTCCTTTCTGTATTTATAGTATCCTCTATCCTTGCCAGAGCTTTATCCTTTTCTCCCATTGTAAAATAAACACGTGCTTTGAAGAATTGATATTCAGCCCGGTTTCTAAAAACGTATCAACACCAACTTGATCAGAAAATATATTTTCTCTTTTAGACTTAAAAGTATTGACTTTACCCGTCCAACTGCTCGCATTTTAGAAGCGCCTTCAGGGCTTCTTTGTTTCGGTTAATACCATATGCAATACTAGCGAGCTGTAGAAGGAATTGGTGGTTATCTGGGGCGAGGTCAGCCGCCTTCTTGAATTGAGTGTAGGCGCGTTGCATTTGCATTGTTGATTTATATCCCATACCTTTAATTCTCAGATTAGTGATTCCGCCTTCGTTCTCGAGCTAGGATTACTGTACCGTTTAAAAAATAAAGCCTGGATGCACCCTGTGGGTCTCTGGTAGCGTATTCGGCTAGTTCGGCGTCATCGAAGTGTCTTTGGCCTTCCCTGACTTCAGGTATCTTTGGTGTCTCGCCTGACGGTTTATCACCCTCTGAATACGCTCGGTGTGGTATTCTTACATGCCGTAGAGCGTTCACAGGTGAAAATAGTTTAACGCGCGTAGAAGTGGTAACACAGGCAGTGTTACGCTTTAAAACGCCGTTGTAGCCCGTTGTATGCTCCTTTCGTTTTACAGTACGTATCTGGCGTTTTGTGGACGCCTGTACCGTAATAGTACGCAAAGTACACCTCATTGTAAGCTAACGTGCAAATGTAAGTTCATTTCGTGTGAACATTGTTTTTACATTTTCTAAAGGGTTACAAACATACCTATACGCTATGTACGAGTTGTGGAGTCACTGATTTAGGTTTAAATTACGTATTCTAGCTGTGATACTGAGTTTGACCTAAGAACGTTATAATCTCGCCAAAAACCACATACGATGGCAACTAACGATGAGAATATAGCCAAAGAAGCGCTGTTGGCACATATTGTAGCCATTGGTAAGGTAGACGCAGTTTTCGACGAAGAGTTCTTTTCTGCAGCGCCAAATCCGCTCTCGTTACCTCAGGATAAATTATGGGATAAAGTACAAGGTATGTTGTTGCTTGTAGCTATCGCCGATGCTATCGGCTATCCGACTGAAACACTGCTTCCCAGCAGTCGTAAGAGGTATGGTGACATAACAACGTACAACAAAGGCAAGAGAAGGAGCAGTGGGCCTTCTGATGACACTCAAATGACGTATTGGGCTATTGAAAGGATGATTCAAGATGGTGGTACTATTCTACCACAAAACATCGCTTACTGCTTCACGCAATCGCGAATCTTTGGTATTGGCAAGTCAGTTACAGTGTTCTTACGTAAACTAAAAGGACAAACTGCTCATTGGTACGACTGTGGGGTCAAATCAGCAGGAAATGGAGCATTAATGCGTATGACACCTGCCTTGTTGCCTCACTTGAAGAATCCTACGTCTGCACTCTGGACAGATGCTTTATTGCTTGCGCGTATCACACATAATGATTCTGCAAGTATTTCTTCTTGTGTTGCTTTTGTTTACATGTTATGGTCATTACTTGACATGCAACAACCTCCTCAACCACAATGGTATCTTGAAACATTTGTTTCTGTTGCAGAGAGGCTTGAAGTTGATTTTACTTACAAACCACGTGGTGGTAAGTTCAAGAACTACATTGGATCTATTACCGGGTTTGTCAAAGAGTATGTGCCAAAAGCCTTTGCTGCCAACTTGAGCACTGAAGCCGCATGTAACTCTTGGTTCTCTGGTGCCTATTTATTAGAGACAGTACCTTGTGTACTCTATATTCTAATGAAGTACGGACACGATCCTGAACTAGCAGTGATAAGAGCTGTTAATGATACCAAGGACAATGATACTATTGCCGCTATTGTTGCTGCAGCTGTTGGTGCTCTTCATGGGTATTCAAAGATCCCAAAGAGATGGGTGGATGGCCTTAAGGGTGATGTTTCTGGAGGTGATCCTGGTAAGGTCTTCCAAGTCCTTGCGAAAGTTAGAAAAACTTTCTTGTGAAATCCAACATAATAAAAAGCTCGTAGAGCCTCCAACAAGCAGTACACGTGACTTATTTTTTTTCCGCGAATTTTCTTGTTTTTTCTAATTTATTTTTCTTTTTCTTTCTTTTTTACACGCTATACAAAAAAAAACTGTCCATGTTTTCCTCTTTTCTTTATCACTGACATTGTGGTAAATGAGATGCAACAGGATCCAAGCATGTATCGCAATTACATGTTCGCCCTCTATATGTACTTATAAAGTTCCTTTGGTTTCGGAGCAGAGGTACGCAATACCACATCATCGATCTGCAAACAAAAGACCGTGTTTCCTGCCAATAGCAAGGAAACGCTTTGCACCTACAACAAATATTTAGTCAACGTATGTGCGTTACTAGAGCAAATTTCCAAAAAAGAGAAAATAAAAAGAAACTTGTCCACGTGGACATGAATTAGAACTTACACGCAGGCACCCATTTCATTGACCATTGGTGCCACACATAGAAAATCTGCCATAGGAGAAACTGGTACTAAAGAAACCGGTATAGTACCTGATGTAGGCACATTCATTGTAGCAGGAGTGACAGTTGTACTGTACTTTAATTAGTACGAACTCAAATAAAAGGAAAAACAAAATTACCTCGGTGATACAATTGTGGCAGGTGTGCGGATGGTTGAGGGCACTACTATCGTAGAAGGAGATGATATAGTCGCAGGTACAAGTATTGTCGCCGGAGTAAGTACTGTGGATGGAGCTCGTAGTGTACCAGGAGCGACAATAGTTGCCGGAGTGAAAGTGGTTGATGGGCTTGTTACAGTTGCTGGTGTTACTACTGTTCCTGGTGTAGTAATAGTAGCCGGTGTGGTCACTGTAAGAGGTGATTGTATAGTTGATGGTGTAGCCAACGTGCTATGTAGAGTGGTGAGATGATATAGTGAGAATGTAACGAACCTTGGGGACGCGATTGTTGCGGGTGATACTATTGTGCCTGGTGTTTGAATTGTTGACGGTGTGCGTATTGTAGCTGGCGATAGCACCGTGGAAGGACTTTGAATTGTAGACGGCGTTTGAACAGTAGCTGGTGTATTCACAGTGGATGGTGTAATTACTGTTGCAGGTGTTCGTATTGTCGATGGTGTTACCACTGTTCCTGGCGTTTGTATTGTGGAGGGTGTTTGCACAGTGGATGGAGTGACAACTGTTGATGGTGTCTCTACAGTCGACGGCGTCTGTATTGTTGAAGGTGTCACTACAGTAGCTGGTGTCTGGATCGTTGAAGGTGTCTCCACAGTTGCCGGCGATTGTATTGTGGATGGTGTTTCTACAGTAGACGGCGTTTGTATCGTTGAAGGTGTCACTACAGTAGCTGGTGTTTGTATTGTAGATGGTGTTTCCACGGTTGCCGGCGATTGGACTGTGGATGGTGTTTCTACAGTTGCTGGCGTTTGTATCGTTGAAGGTGTAACTACTGTTGCCGGAGTTTGTATCGTTGAAGGTGATTGCACGGTTGAAGGTGTTTGAACAGTTGCTGGCGTGTCGATCGTGCTTGGTGAAATGACAGTGGCAGGTGTTATGATTGTTGATGGGGTTTGAACAGTAGCGGGGCTTGCTAAGGTGGACGGTGATACAACTGTTCCAGGTGTTTCCACAGTTGATGGTGATTGCAGCGTAGAAGGCGTTAAAACTGTTCCAGGCGTACTAACTGTTGAAGGAGTGACGACAGTACTAAGAAGCTTAGTTAAGAAAAATCTTCTTGAAACATGATTCATTTGGTTTGAAGTACCTTGGTGATGTCACTGTGGCCGGTGATATGACTGTCGCTGGTGTATCAATAGTAGAAGGCGTCATTATCGTTGAGGGTGATGAGATAGTCCCAGGGGTTTGTACGGTCCCAGGGGTAGTGACTGTAGCTGGTGTAGAAACTGTTCCTGGTGAGACTACTGTAGAAGGCGTCATCACTGTAGCTGGTGTGACAGTTGTTGAGGGTGTATTTATTGTGCCGGGGGTCATAACAGTGGCAGGAGTTTGTAAGGTGGAAGGCGTTTCCACAGTTGCTGGCGTTTGTATTGTGGATGGTGTTTCTACGGTCGACGGCGTCTGTATCGTCGAAGGTGTCACTACAGTGCCTGGACTCTGGATCGTTGAAGGTGTCTCCACAGTTGCCGGTGATTGGACTGTGGATGGTGTTTCTACGGTCGATGGCGTCTGTATCGTCGAAGGTGTCACTACAGTAGCTGGTGTTTGGATTGTAGATGGTGTTTCCACAGTCGCTGGTGTTTGGACTGTGGATGGTGTTTCTACAGTCGATGGCGTTTGTATCGTTGAAGGTGTAACTACCGTGGCTGGGGTTTGTATTGTGTTAGGTGCTTGCACAGTGGATGGAGTGATGACTGTCGACGGCGTTTCTACAGTGGCTGGTGTATTGATTGTGTTAGGTGAAGCAACTGTTCCTGGTGTTATAACTGTAGACGGTGTCACCATAGTAGCTGGTGTCATACCGGTTGGAGGCAATACTGTGCTAAGACACGTGAGGTTTAGTGATCACGAAGAAAAGAAAACTAGAATGGGAGGGTTTCAGAAGGGTGAAATTACCTTGGGGCTATTGTGGGAGGTGACGTTGGATCTACAGGTGAAGCAGTGGGACTTGCTGTTGGTGTATCCGAGGGAGCATTCGTAGGATCACTTGGAGTATCTGCAGGGGCATCGGTTGGAGGTTCATTTGTTGGCGCATCAGTTGGTGCAGTAGTTGGAACATCTGGAGCGTTTGTAGGAGCATCGATTGGAGGAGCATCTGTAGGTGCATCGGTTGGTGCATCTGTGGGTGCCTCTGTTGGACCTTGAAGCAGAATTCTGAGTACCAGTCCGTTTGCTGTGGTTACTAGGGCTAATGGTGCAGCTGTATAGTTTGTTGTAAGCGTAGGGAGAGGTCCAGTAATACTTGTAGTCCTATATTTCAGTAGATTAGTAATGAAAAGGGGTACTGATCTTTTTTTTTTTTGTCACTAGTTACTAAATCCAGAAATTCATTGAAAATAAAACGCACTCCACTAGTAGGATATCTGTCTCTGTAGCAGGTGGAGGGAAGTCTGCGAAATTTGCTGAAACTATAGAACCCGGATCAAAAGTGAGAGTGTTTACGCCGTATACACCTGCAGTATCAATGACTGGATCTATGCCTTGAATAAAAAATTCTAAAACCCCGCTTGTTGACACTGTCAGGCTTGAAATGTACGCATTTAAATCTGAAGTTTTAGACAAAACTGCACGCATAACAGTTATAGACAAGCCATCAGGAACTATTGGAAACCCAAGCATCTACGATTAAGTTATGATTGACTTAATGTAAAAATGACATTGTTTCACATACTGTTCCCCAAGCGAAGTTCCCTTCTTCAAATGTAAGCTCTGTTGCTGTATTGTCTGTTTGGATATCAATATCAAGATAGCGGTCGCTTGTTGTGCTCAGATCCATGTCTGAACCATCTTGTAACCGTGTATTGAGTCGTACTACATCTGAAGGAACAAATGCGGTCACCTCAGAAGTTCTACGTTTATTAGAACAGGGTAAGGTGTTTATGTTGACGTACATCACATTGAAAAACTCCATTGGCGATATTCGGAGTTCTTCTATCTCTACCCTCATATCTCGGGCATAAAGACAACTGACAACACTAACAACACATAACCTAGTAGGTAGACCAAGGAACACTTCATTACGGTTCCATGCTAAGCCAATCAATTAGATTTTTAAGTTGTGTAATTTCAATGTTTGGCACGTGCCTATAGTTAGATCCTCTGTGCTCATCCAATCAATATTTATATCTGAAGTAAACCCATTAAAGGATATAACACTTGGAATAGCAGGATCGAGATCAGGGCTGTCAACAAAAGTAAAGGAGGACGAGGAAGATCCTACAGAACAAAAAAATACGCCATAAAATGCCAGTAATGATGTATTCTTGTTAGCGCCTCGTAATTGACTAGTGATACCTATATTCTAAAGTTTCCTAATTAACACAAAAAAAAGTCGACACGTGCACATTGCTAGAAAAAAAAAGAGTTTCAAAAAAACCGTGTTGACTTACATTGTACATTTCAAGCGTTTGCCCATCTCCAATATTGATTATATTTGAAAATATACAATCTCCGGTATAATTGAGACTTGAAGAAAGCAGGCGAAAACTTGTGGGCCCCAAGGCACTAAAAGCAAGAAGTTAGAGGTGAAACAATTTCGAAAAAAAAAGAAGAAAAAGTAGGACATACTTGACTACGCCTTGAACGGCAAAATTAACTCTTCCATCTTGCTTATTTGAAAAAAATATAAGCGCTCCTGCTCCAGAGTTATCTATCCCACCACTTGAAAGAAACCTTATCAATGTGATACCCTTCGTGCCTCAGATTAGATTCAATTTTTTTTGGGTAAATATTTCAACATTTTTTTTTTGAGTTTCCTAAAGTGTCGTGACCTAGGACAACTTACCGATGCGAAACTTCCTCTTGTGAACATTATTCGTTGTTCAATATCTGCAGTTGCTATTACATTCGTCATACTACAAACAGGAGATCCGATATTGCCATTAATCAAAAAATTCAAGCTTGTCATTGTATTCCCCATTACAATATTTCCAACAGCGCCAACCTCGTTTATCTAAGCAAAAAAACACATGGTACCAATATAACGTACAGGTATAAATATATTGAAAAAAGAAGCAGCATACATTGTAAAATCAAGGTTCCCCACATCGAAGGATCCTTGAAGCACTGTAATCTGAAAGAAAAAAAAATTAAAGTCAAACATCCACTTTGCTATTTTCTAAAAAAGGTGTCGTACTGATGATAACCTGTTTCCTGTCAATCTAAATATATGGTCTAACATTGATCCAGCGCGGCCGCTACCAAGATATAAGAATATAAAAAGTGAAAGTACTTCACTCGGGGAGGTTGGTGTAGTTGAAAGAAATTTAGTTAAAAAAAAAAAAACTACAAAAAAAGAAAACGTACTTTGCAATAGTCAATTGCGTCCCTGACATAACAACTTCTGGACATGTACCAAAAACAAGTTCTGTAGAAGGCCAAGCAATACTATTCTGATTTATTATATCCAACCGGACGTTTTGTGGCTATTAATCTTTATAAATCGAAACAACCAAACAAAGTGGGTATCCAAAAAATGAGTCGTACGCATTGAGAAAAACCAATAGTGAGTGAACTTGAGGGAGTATCAGGAGGTATCGGAATAGCTCCTTGTATTTGACACAGAATCCCTTCGCATGCCCAGTTCGATTGGTCTCTAGCAAGCATCAGATATGCAATCAACACCAAAGATATTTGTCATTATACGTGACAGCTTTAAATAGCTCTCCTACGCGTTGGAGATTGATAAAAGCGGTTGTATCCGGCCACTATCTACTTCTTTCTGCGAGAAAAAAAAAAAAAGGAAAACAAGTGTCGCGCACTTACTCCCACAATGTGCTTGTACTACCAACCCATCTTACGGTTGTTTGAGACTCATACAGAGGCGATAGAATCAGCAGTACTAAAATCTCCATCACGTGATTTTCAAAGCAGGTAATACGCTATATTCGAACCAATAGCGCTCGTATATTTTCAAAACAGAAGTATTTTGGCAACCCTTTTTATAAAAAAAACCAAAATACTTGTTTTGTGGCTACCCTTTTGTACCATTTAGAACGTACCTATTACTATTAAAAGCAACCTCATACGGACATTAGCATGCGACTATTTACTAGTGATAAGAGTCAACGCAAGCTCCGACATTTTCTTTTCAAAAAAAAGCCCGCATTGAAGCCTAACTTGAAAACGTCATAATTAATTAATTCGACGGTGTGGCAGTAGATGTAGCTAAACAAACGTGTTATCAAAATCGCACGTTGTTATCAGTGTAGTTAAAATATCACCGCGATGTTCTACAGCGCTAATCCTTAGTGGTTACGGTAACCTAGGCATGTCAAATTTGTTTAATACTCCAGGATTATCAGAGTACGCGGCGATCGCCAATTCATACCAAAATCAAGCTCTCCTTAGAAATAAGTGTTGTATTTGATACTAGCGGTCTAAAGACTCAAGTTCATTTCATGAAACGAAACAACGTAGGAATATCTATGGGTCCTTGATTCAATCCCTTACATACTACAACCGTTACAAGGTTACCGTATAAGCACATAAGCAAAAATATGCAGGAGCGTTATTAAACCTAGTACAATACTCTTGTATCTACGGTATTTGCCGTCACTGGCACTAGTACTTTTCTGGACACAGTCGGCGTCGCGCCAAGTAAGACGCAGTAAGTTTCCTGCATACAACTGTCAAATCTTGAATTATTCTCGCTTTTTTTTTTCTTTCATTCATTGCGTACCAACTGGTACCGTACTTATGGTACATCTCTCTCGCGGTGTATCAATAATACCAGTTGTTTCACTTACACTACATGATCCTTGCCATCTGAGTATGATATTTACTTGGTCAATCGCTTCATTTCCTGCCTTTATAACCCGAAATATATCTTCTTCTAAATCTATGCATCCTATCACGTGTATGGTCGATTCGTTTCCTTGAATTTCCAATGCACTGTCCTGAGTAGTTTTATATGTGCCTGGATGTAAGTTCAACTATGTTATCTATAGTCAGTGGTACCTTCAAGTACAAGAAATGGAGGAAGCGAAATAATTTCTGTAATGTCGGATGAGTTTGCCGTCCAAAATCCGTTAATGCAGCTTGCCGTTTGGAAAGGCTTTGTTCCTTGACAAAATTGGTCTTGTGGAATTATAGAGATTGTCCAATAAGCTGCTTGTCCTTGTCCGGCTCTTGACGACAGTGAATGATGAAGCGCAGAGTTCACGTCAAAATCACATCTACACTAAAGTCAGTGTACTGAAAGTTGCACGTTTTACTTGCGGTTTTGTCTCTGCGCTTATAGATTGACCTGTTGTCAAAATTATTCCAGTGAGGCGTTGCTCTGAAGGATAAAAATTAGCCTAGAAATCACTTAACAAGAGCCGGGCTAGTTATTCAGTACGCAAAACTCAACAAAGCCTAGGTCTGTGGATTTGACGTCATATGTTTCAATTAGTACTCCTGTACGACCCATAGAATCAAGTTGGCATATATCAATTATTTGAAGAGAATACGAAGGCGAAGTTTTGCAATCTCGTTTAACGCCAATGTATGACCTTATGATTGATGTCATGTTGAAGCCCCAACTTATCTTGCAATGGCATTATTAGTATGCAGAAACACTGTATTACGTACGAATATACCTGTAGAAGCGAAGTCTACTGAGCAATTCGAAAAGTCTCTGATTTTTGTGCAAATACGGAAGTTGTCTGTCCAAGGTCTATTTTAATATTTGTCACGTGATTTATGTAAAATTACATTTAATTTTCGTAGTACTTGTCAGGTTTTGTATCTAGGATCACATCAGCGTTATTGACGCTCAGTATACCGTCTAACAAGCTGATAAGAAAGTCTAGAAGCAAAGATACGAAACCTGTAATGTTGAGCGTTTTATTAATTCTTCTATTCGTAAAGTCAACTACACCATCGCCATTGTTATCAATATCTATGTTTAGAGGCTTGTCGGAGAAATCAATGTCCCAAATCATATTCTGCGCTACAAACAGAGTTTAAATTGAATCCAAATACAACAAGCCAAACAATACTTATAAGCGAATGCCTGCATTGGTTTAACAGTACTTACTGGTAACAGGTACAAAAACAATTAAAAGAATAACTGCTATTAATGATAGTATAGCTTGCATAGATGAATAGCCAGTTTAGGGTATTCAAGTTGACTTCAATGGCAGTAAAGTTGATTTCGTGACTTAAACATGGAATTGTCTTTTATTTTGGTTTGTTTCAATGAAAGTTCCCTTCAATTGTCTTTAGCGTGCCTAGTACCTTGTAAATCGTTCGACTATGCGCTGTATTTGTGCAATTACTAAGGTCATGTATGTGACAGTATTGGACTTACGATAACAATCATAATTCAATGTACAAAGGTTTGTTTAATAAATTACAGATATCCACATTTTTTGGTTGTTTTTTTGTTAGTATACAATTAGAATTCAGTTGTTCTTTGATGGCTTAATGTCACCCAACTGGAATGGCATTAAAAATGTGTACATGTACTGAGAAGCGTTTACTTGTTGTATGGCCAAACAGTCCTACAAAAAAAATGAGTCACTCATACAACAATAAAAAAAACTTCGAAAAAAAACATACCTGAAGAAAATTATTTAATCTTTCACCTCTTGCTTCTACAAGTTTTTTATTATGTAGTTTTGGCCCAATCTCTGTTTTGAATGATATCTTTTTCATTAATTCTAAACAGAAAAATTGTTAGATACAAGTCAACAACCAATAATATTTGTACTTACTCTTTGATCGTAGACGTGAATTCAAGTTTTTGAACTGTTTGTATCTTCTAAAAATAGTCCACTTTCGACCTGCTTTGTACACAACAATTTCGAAAGTCATTGAACACCTTCCTTGTCGCTAAAGGAAGATAAGTAAGGCCAGTTTTTTTGCATGGACAAATGTCTAGTTGCTGAACGTACTGAAACGTTGTTGAAACAAGTCTGTGCTCCAATGACTGTAGCGTGAAATCCGCCTCTGTTGTTTCCAGTCAAGCTTGATACCATTGAATAAAATGATAACCGCTTTTTCCTTTTCTGTTGTATGGTTTTAACGTATAATCGATCAGCATGTGTAGGCCTTGATGCAATACGCACTTTGCGTTTTGTGCAAAGAGACTTAGGTTCAGTTGTTTGTGAGGATGGCAAAGACTTGATTTTAGGTAGATCAGGTAAACTCCTTTGCGAAGAAGGAGGTATTGGAGGAAGTGGACGCCACCACAGCATAGGAGCGAACCCATCAGGACTCTTCGACTTTGTGTCTGAATGTGGTACAATAACTGCTTCAGTTTTGAGTTGTACACATGTTGTGCGTTGTTGTATTGCTAACTGTTCACTTGTAAATTCATGTTCTGGAGCAGTGATAGTAGATCGCCTGTAAAGTTACAATTAGTTTCGATAAGAGTAAATAACAAAAACTCCGACGTAAAAAAAAAATCACGTGCCTTGAAGGTGAAGTTTTTTTTTCGGACAAAATGCTCTTTTGACGTTTATGAGCACGCCTTCTTGATTGCTTTCGAGGTGTAGAAGCGTTGGTAGGGACAATAGTACAGCTTGTTTTACTATTTGAAGGTTTTGGTGTATCGCTTTCTAGGACAGCTTTTTGCTTTGATGAAGACCTTCTGTGCCTTTGTCTTAGAGGATCATCCTCATTAGGTATTCTTGTACGTGTTGGAGTCTCCGAAAATGATGTAAATCTGAAGGACTTTGCTAACCTCTCTTTTTTCCGTTTGTCTTTCTTAGTTTTGTTTCGTTTTGGTGTTTGATCTTCTTTGTCAGCATTAAATACCATAAAAGTGTTTCGACGAAGAACAGATGCAAATCTACCATGCCTCCAACTACTACTAGGTTTCGGTGTGTAATCAACAGTGCGTGATCTTTCTCTGGAGCTTTGAAGTACATCTCGGCTAAAACTAGAACAATAAGTAAAAGTAAACTTAACAGCATTTAAGTCAATACAAGACCACCAAAGCGGAAAGTGTTACCAATCCCAAGGTTATGTGGATGTGTTCAAAAACGCAAAAAAAATTCGAGTTTAAACAATCAGCTGGTTGTGGTACCTGTTGTGTATACTGCTGGTTGAACGTTGTGTCATCTTGGCTGGTTGTTTTGATTTATTTAAGCTGATTTAATGCTAAGGGAGTAGTTGTAGTTGTATTCTCAGCTTTTAAGGAATCCGTAGTGGGAGTTGTGGTGTAGTTCGTACGTTGAGAATATTTTGTGTTCACGTCATGTGTTATTTTAATACATTCAGAAACACATGACATACATTGGTAGTTCTTTTTCTTTTACTTCAAGCAAATGGCTTTGACTTACTATTTTATTTATTTTAACGCCTCTATAAACCAAAAAAAACCTTTTTTGAATGTGTACAACTCCATAAAGATCTAGAAAACTCGCATACTTTCAGATACCGTGGATTTTCGTGTGAACATCAAACCAAAAAGGTATGAAAATGCCATTCTTTATAAAATAATAGTCTCCATCACGTAGGAGGAGCTTTGACACGTCATTGTCGTTCTCCGAGTTGTGAATTTTATACACCCAGTCGTTACAACATAAAACAAGCCCATTACGTTGTGTTAGATGATAGAAAGGCTACCTTTTGTTTAACAGAAAAGCTCCGGTATGTGCTTGTGTACCCCTCTAAGAAACACGATGGTGTTGGGTTTTACTTGCTGGTAAGTATTCTTTTTTGAGGCGACAAGAGGGAAGAACTACATTTTATACGCATTTCTCCCAAACACTCTTTGTCTTCCCGACAATTTCGGGACATTGGGCAAAGATCAAAGGAAGTTCACGTGTGTTTGAGAAAGACTGCACAGTGCATAAGAGAACTATCTGGGTGGGTTTGGTTAGCATAACACAACCTGCAATACTATTTTGGTTAAAAGCAGCACCCACAGCAACTGCTAAACGCGTTTGAAGATGGTGAACAAATGAGTTGAATCTATGATAAAATTTTATCTTACTATCGGATGAAAGTGCCACCTCCAGTTCAAACATGTCTCTGTCCACTTTTTTTATTCGCTCATGTTATTTAGAAGGTAAGATTAACCTTTTGGAACACAGAACTGTCCATTGATCACACTTAGCGCTTAAGCCATTCTTTTTCTTATTAAGTATTTGTTTCAACAAAGAGCTAGCTCCATGTCTTTTTTGTTGCGCACATCTGTTTGTAGGCCAACAACACATCCTCAACTGCCATTAACAATGTACGTAGCTAGATAGTTAACCTGTTTTATGTACGTTAGTGAGAAATTATGCTCAGAAAACATTAAGGTCTTTTCGACGTTCAGTCAAAACAAATAGTTGGCAACTTTTCGTGCGTGACTTAATTCTACAAAATATGTGACTTAGATTTAAAAAAATAAACGTATCTAGAACGAAGTAATGTCTGGAGAGATTCTGACACTACCTGAACGCACTTTTGTGGGCTTTCGGGTGACCTTAGAGCATCAAAACTTTTCAAAAGTATACGGAGAGTACGTATTTATCACCTTTTTTTTAGCCTTGAAAACGCGTAACAACTAATCGCGAATAAAAACCAAAAAAAAACTTTCGAAAACCATTTCTGCGAAATAGTATTTCGCGCGGTTTTTATTTTGTACTGTTCCAGAGCTCACCGTACCTGTAGAAGCGTTGGAAAAGTTTTTTGCTTTATGAAAGCTAATGGAGTACGTTACCAAAAGAAGCGGAAAGGTAGTTTTTACTCAACCTTTTTTGTAGATCGAATGTGCTGGAGCGCCTTGTTGTCAATATTTTTCTGTTGGAGAGAAAGTGTTCGATGTCTCTTGTGGGTTTCCTGTTGTTGGTGATGTTACCGCAGAGCTAACCGATGACATCAAGACAGGTCCTTTGCCTAGCGGCAAAGTAGCGAAGTGGGTACACAAAGGTAAACTTCCGAGATTGTTACGTATGAAAAGAGCTAACTTGTGTTACAAGGTGACTACGCTGAGTTAGGTAAAAGTTGGGAAGCTATGGGTGCTTGGATGGCTACGGAAGGTCATAAGCACAAGGATATTAAAGCGACAAATGGTGACTCTTGGGAGGCTTATCTGACAGATCCAACCACTGAAAAGGATACTTCAAAATGGATAACTGAGTTGTATTGTAAAGTAGAATAAAAACACACTCCTCAAAGTGCCTGTTGGGACTTTAATAGCGAGTGAGTGACCTAAGGGAACATTAAGATAAAAAAAAGCAGGAGTGTTTTAAGTTACCTCTTGAACCGGTCTTAAGGACGGCTTGTGATCTTGCTTGGCATTGAACTTATGTGCCACGTAAAAACATGCAGTGCCATATGCTTTATGGGTGCTAGTATCAAGCACATGCTATTATAATCAATCTGGGTGGAAATGCTGACCTCAACTGTTGTAGCTTTGTAACAATCATTATTAAACAATGAGATTAATCTACATTACAATACATCCGCGCTGTTTACGTTTTAACGGTACTGAAGTTTGGATTCCAAATTTCCGAAGTTCTCTAACAAGCTCATAAAACTGTTCATCAATATTGACACGTGTTTTTGCAGATGCCTCAAAAAATTTGCATCCATTCTGTTGTGCAAGTTCGATTCCTTCTTCTGTGCTTACTTGTCTATCTTCTTCCAAGTCTAATTTATTTCCTACAAGTACAATAGGAATTTTGTCTGTATTAGCATCCAAGTCTTTTACTCTGTACACAAAATATTTAGTGTCGTAGACCTAGGCAAAGACTTTAGTTTTGTCACCTGTAAACCTGGTGAAATAAGTATGGCATTATTTCAAATGACAGTCTGTCTGTGATGCTATACAGAAAAATAAAGCCTTCACCACCTCGTATGTACTACAATCTGTTAGATTAGTTCAGCCTAAAAACGATTTATTTAATTACCATGTGCGGGATACTCGAGTAGTCGTCGTCAGAGTCAACTGTGTCTAGAACATCAAGTACGGCAGTTTCGTCGTCTATAGTGACTTGCTTACGATACCTTAGCGCGTGGGTGAGCGTTTAGAGGTGTTTTAGACTTTTTTAAAGGTTAAAAAAGCTCCGTGCTCACGAATCGTCTAGGGTTGGGTCCGAATCTGGTACAAATATGTTTTGAATGAATTGTATTGATGTTGCTGATTTTCCAACCCCTGTAGGGCCCAATACGACAAGTTTATAGTTATTCACTCCAGGCTCAACTTGTGAGGAATAGGCAGCCATGAGTTTAACGTGTGAGGTGCGTATGTTGACTCTTTCGGTCTAAACTGTCAGTTCACTTATTTCACTGAAATCTATTTGGAACAGAATTGAAATCCAATGCTCCACTACAATCTGAACGAAATTTCGTTCTAAAATTTACATTCTCCATTGCTAATACAACTTTCTTGTCATCACAAATACGTAGCATATGCTATTATTAAGACAACACAAGGACCTTAACCCAAATGATAGTTATCATTACTTATGCTTTGGATTGCTTAAGTCGTAGTGTTGAGCAACTAGAGTATTAATTGGCAACTAAGGGTGTTGTTTATACTACAATATTTTACTTAACAAAACAAAGCCAAAGACTCAGAAAAGAAGTCGTAAAAAGCTCTACAATTGAAATCCACTATTTTTTTCCCACCAATAAGTCAAAATTCTCCCGTTTGGTTCAACTCAGTCTTTTGTGAGGTGACGTCAGGGCTGAATACTTTTTCCTCTTTCTTTCCCGATTTTTTTAATGCAATTTGTTTTTCGCGATCTATGGAGGTAATAGTGTTAGTTTAACCGTTGTAGAAAGGATTTCATAAAAAAATCGTTAAAACTGATTTGTTTACCTGTGAACCACCACGATGAGACCTTTATAATAATACCAACAGTACCAGTCTTATTAGAGCGCTCAAGTAACTTTGTAGTAAAATTTTCAGGAGCGAATTGGCCTGTATTGCCGTTGTATACGTATATAGTTATCTACCAGTAATATGTCAGTATAAAAAACCCACTATCTGTGACTTTCTCGTGTTTTTTTTTTGAAATAAGAGCATGTAGAGGATCTCTATCTACGTACCGGGTAATCAGCGAATAACCAAGCTGCTTCGCGTTCTCTTCGCTCGTCGTTCTCGGGTAAGAAATAATCAGGGTATATCTTCCGTTTAAAGATATCAACAAGCTCATTAAAAGTAGAAAATTCAACGTCCATAAAAAATCCTCCTAATCTATCTACAACTAGTCTATCTTCTAGATGAAGGCCTTTCGCCAAATCTAGTAAAAGTGTTCCTTTTACTTTGACGTCATATCCTGTATCATCTGCTGGGTTTGTACGTTCAACCATCTGGCTATTTGATACTCTACCATGTCCTGTATGTTTATATACATTCTGTACTTGTTTGGGTTGTGTAACAGCAGCGGAAGCCTAGTCAAAATGTCAACAAAAGTCTCATAAGGAATTCCTTCGCAAATCCAAAAGCGTACAGCTGCCTTTGCTTTTTCTCTGTTTGTTCTCCTTCTTTGTCTTACTTTCTCTGGTGCTCTAGAATAACTCTTTTTTGAAGGTGCTAAACTAGGCGAAGATGATCCAGAAAACGAGAAGGTGCCTTGTGGTGATCCAACCTACAAATTGTTAGCGAAAAAAAAGTGAAAAAGACAGGATTTACCGATGAGCTGTCACTTGTGCCAAAAGAAAATGTTGGAGAGTTTGAAGAATCCAACTTGTCCTTATCTTTACTTGGAGAGAAATCAAACTTGAAAGGCTTTGGCTCTGATTTATCATGAGAATCAGATGAAGGGCTGCCAACACTAAACAATAACCAATTAGATTTTTCGAAAAAAAGAAAAAAACATAAAAAAAAGTCGTACCTCTTCTCTCCTGAAGAGTTACCACTGAAAGCATCAGAACTGCTTGAAAAAGTGAATATGTTCTCTTGTTTAGTGTTATCTGTTATTGACATAGCACCAAAAGCATTTTCAAAAGAATTAGGCGGAGGAGAAGAAGAAGAAGTTTTTACACTATCGTTAACAGTTCCAACTGGCCCAAAAACGAATCCCTTGCGTGCTCTTGATTCTTTTTGTTCAAAATTTCCTTTTTGAGTAGATATCTTAGATCCAAACTTAGGAAGACTATCAATCTCTCCAGTATCAGCGAATCCAGGACCATCGAAATTTCCAAATGTTTTCTTCTTTGTGAAACCTTGTGCCTTTGTTCTACGCCCACGAATTTTAGCTCTTTTAGCTATAGAAGGTGGCAACGTAGTTTCCATTGATTTTCTCTCTTCACTTTCTTTTTTAGCCTTTTTCTTCTTTAAGTCTTCCGCATGCTTTTTTGCTCTTTCTTCGCTTTTGATTTTATCTTCTTCGTTGGCATATACCTCATGTAGGCCATATAAAACAAAGTAGAATGATATCATACGCTTGTCTTGAAGAACACGTGATGGTGGTACGTTTCGTACATTTGGCAGCTGACGCAATGGACTAACTTCGGGATCTTAAGAAAAATGTAAGAAATAAGAAAAAAAGGAGATCTCATCCAATGAACAGATTTTAGAAAGTCAAACGCACCAATCTTTGCGACAAGGTAATCCGATATTAACTCGTTTTTAAGATCTTCAGGCAGTTTGGCTCTATCAGTAATCTATAACATAAGTTATGACTAAAGTATGCGAATGGTGTTGTTAACAAGCGTACCTCAAAGTATCTTCCAAGTTGTGTGAATCTATGGACTGCAAAGGTGCAGTAATCTGTGAGTTGAACCAAGTTAAAATACTTTGAGAGGTCGAATACGTCATTTACATTACTAGGTTCAATAGACTCAGCAATAATAGCTTCACATCTACACGACATTGTTAACATTCACAACATAAACAAATATCAAATAAAAAATAATCACCGAAAACGTACTGCTCTTTGAGCCTATCCAATTGATACATATTTGCAATATTTAAAAGATCATAAACATTATCACCATCAATATCACATGTTCCAGTATAGATATACTTCATAATATTAGATAAAAGAGATAATGACATATCAGGTAATGCTATCTCATCAGACTGTGCTTCACGCATGCCTAAAACAATTTAATTTAGATACAAAACAAAAAAAATTAAAACCTTACCACTTGCGAACATAGCGCTCAAGAACGAGCATCTTGAGCAAATTATAGCTTTGTGCGCGTATATTTTTTCTTCACCGACTAAAACAGGTTTAGTTTAAGTGTTAGGTGTAACGCCATAAGAATGGGGAAAACGCGAGAATCTTGCCTGTGAAAGCTACATCTGAAAATTTTTGGTTGTTCACCAACTTGCTCAAGTGCTCTACATATATTTTTTCGCGCTCTTTAGCATTTATTTTACAATAATCGAAGCTAGCTAGCTCCAAACAAATACCCTAACAGTAGAGTTAACAAAGCCACAATAATGCGAAAAAATTAAAAATAATTTGTTTCAACTAATTTGTACCTTCTCTGCTTCATTGTTGATTTTATGACCATAGATAACTGAGAGTAATGACTCAAAAGCAACCTTATCTTTCAGTGTTTTAGCATACTTAGCACTTAATTGATGTAAGCTAATTTCCTTGCACTCTGGGTCTAATATAATACGTCAAACATGGTCGTAAAAAAAGCGCAAAAAAATACTGTTTAAGACAATTGTTTTAATGATTCCGTACCTTCAATGTTAGGAAACAATTCTTCAGAAAACATATCGCGTCTTGCCCACAATATGCATTTGTCTAGGTAATAGACATTCCCTTCAGAATGATTGAACTTCAAGTCATTGTACTCGAGCCTTCGAGCCATGTTCTTTAAATCTGCTTCAAGTGATGGAGAAGACACCAATACCTCTAAAAAGCGGTTTAATAGATACAAACAAATAGAGAAACAAAAGAAGGGTGGGTTTACCTGGAGGTTGATCCTTCAAGTATGACAATAATTCTCCGGCCGACGTTGTATGTTTTGCTGGGATGCGACTCAATGGGTTACCAGAGTAGAAAAAATCGCCCAAATGACCCCACACACGTCCAAGAGAAGGAGGGAGGTACTCAAGTTCGTTATCAGCCACATTAAGCCAAGATCTAAAGTATTGTCAGTCAATGAAAATAACATTTTGATGTAAAACACGTACAAACTTTTTAATCTTCCAATCGAAGGAGGAAGTTGTTTCAACTCGTTATTAGCAACAACAAGTGTTCTAAGATTCTGTAATTGTCCTATTTCAGCAGGCAAGTAATTTAGCTTGTTGTTCTGTAAGTATAAAGACAACAGCTTCTTCATCGATCCCAAAGATGAAGGTAATGCCAAAAATTGCTAAAAAGAGAAATAAGCAAATTTACAGCTACCTTTTGTTCAACACGCACGTTCTTGTGTAAAAATAAGTGTACAAGATTTTCAAGCTTTCCTAGCTGTAGAGGTAGTGTACTAAGTTTATTACCTGCATAAATAATTAGTAAGCGGACATTTCAGTCAAAGTGAGAGAGGTACCAGAAAGATTTAGATTTGTGAGATTAGTAAGTTTTCCAATATTAGTGTCTATTGATTCTATTTGATTCCCTTCTATATTCAGCGATTGTAACCTACGTTTGAATATTAGATTGAATATAAAGGTGTTATATTGGGAGATAGTATATTCGTACAAGGTGAGTTTAAACAAGGCTGCAGGCATCACTTTAAGATTACTAAAATTTAAACAGATATCTTTCAATCCGTGCAAGCTAAGAAGCTCAGCTTCGTTGAGTTTATCCATGCCTCTAGTTTCTGTAATAAATAAAGTAAGGACTCTTATAATTAAACTAGATATGGGTGTACTTATAGCAATTTTAAGATCTTCAAAAGAGTTAATCTGCGGAGTTGCTGCACTGATTCATAAAAGTTAGTTATTACTGAAAAAAACAATTATTAATTTCTTACCGTGTCATTGATGCCACTTTATTCATTTCTTCAAAGTAAGACATCTATTATAATGTCAACATAATAATCAATAATACGGCGAATACTACTAGTAGTGTAGAGATTTACCTTTTTGATTCCAAAGTGGCTTTTTTTGTCTTCTTTTTCTTTAACTTCTTTTTTGGTTTTTTCTCTTATAGCACGTGGCCTCATACCTTCCGCTGGACAATCTAACGTAAACAATAACAAGTTAGAAAATCACGAGTGATAACAACCTAACTTATTCGCTAACAGCTACATACCTGAGTCTACAAATTTTATGACTTCAGTGTCTTTTAGCAGCACTATTTGGTCACCAGACCGAATCTTTATGCCTGGTCTCTGAACAACAATATCTGATAGCAATCTACGTAAGCAGTCTTCTGAGCTCACACCCCTTAATTGAGGAAACAACCTGCGCAACTTAATAAGAGCAAAACAAATGATAAAAAAATAAAACGCACAAGTCAGTCTTGGAAGTTGACTCTACAGCTCTTATAGTCGTAAAATCGTTTGCATCCATCATTAATGTCAGTATGGGTGTATCTTCATCCTATCACAATATTAATAAATAAAAAGGCATAGACACCAAAGTAAATAGGAGGTACCTCTTCGCTATTTTTTGAAGCCAACTTTTCAGGCAGTAGTCCTGAAAAAGGTTCATCTTTTTTGTACAGTTTTGGATGTATTAAACTACAAACAGACTTAATATTATGGATTGATTATGGCTATTATGTTGACGTACTCCTCTTTAATTAATAAAAAATATACTTGACTATCATGTATCTTTCCAAATAAAGGTGCCAATAAATCCCACAGTGATTTTGCTTGAAGTTTATTGACGAGTGATTTAAACGGAGATTCAGTGATGACTGGCATAAAAGCTTTTGTATAAAAATCTGTATTGTATCCTTCTGAAGCACGAGCGTATGTTTGGTGTATAACGTTAGATAAAAAATTTACATGTACTGTCTCTACGCCTATCTCGAGAAATGAGGAAAAACACACAGCGAAAAAAAAAAGGAAAAAAAAGGGTAAGTACCTTCTTTAAAAACTGTCTGTTCTACCCATTGATATGCAGCGTCTTGCCATAATCCTGGTTTAGCACTAACAATTAATGTTGGTTGTGTCGCTGAGCATACTTCAGCTACTTGTACGGGTGTTCCAGATTCATCAAATAGCTAAACTTGGTAAACAAAGAAAAGCCTGTAGAAAAAACTATTTTTAAGTGTTAAAACAAACGTACGCCAATATCACTTGTAGCTTTTAAATAATATGTTTTAACATCAGTACCAACAAGCTCTGTATTATATGCGAAAGGGAATGTAACAGCAAAAGCACCCTCGTATGTCTTATTACCATCTAAATCGCCTGATCTATCTTTTGTATGACCTTCGTCTCCTGCTTGTAAAAATACGTGTAACCCAGACACAGAAGTATCAACTGTTTTAGTTCCTAAATAGCATGAGTTTTTACTCATTAATATTATGCAATTTTAACGCAAGTATCCTTCGTCAAGATGACACAAAAAAGTGTAAAAAAATAATTCCTAATTAGTTCAATAAATAAAAATTAAATAGTTTTTTGTTTAACGCTTGATTTGTTTAAAGCTTGATTTGTTGTACCGTTTTCGCATGCCAGTAGGTGACACATGTAAAATCGGAAAGAGTGCTGCTCGTGTGGAATAAGGACAGGTGCACCAATGAGTGCTATACACGTATAACATTTATATCTACAATATAAAATTAATCCACAAACTTCTTTTTTTATGCCAGACTTTATGGCGCGAAACTATCACGTGAGAGGCCATAAAAGTGCCGAAAATGTACCTAGTAATAGCGCTGATTGGAGCCGCACAACCCATGAGGAATGGAATGAGTAAATCCGTGATACGAACGAGTAAGCGCGTGTACACGTCGTACGTTTCCAGAGACATAATTCGGTTTTGACATGAGTACTAATTACAAAGAATTAGCTTCGTATTATTACGTGAGGGTTATATCAGAGTTACAAATGGTGTATTGATGATCATAACGCTCATTAAAAAAATTTTGTAGAAAAAATTGCCTAGAGTTCTTTTGTTTTATTTAATAGGGTACCTGTATGCGTTCTCTTAGCGACTCTGTACTTTCTAGCGCCTTTTGTAACTTGAAGGGTGAAATGGCGTTATCGCACTTTAAAGCATCGCCAACCACTATATGCACCACTTTTAAGATTTCAGCTACCTCTTGGCTGCGTTTGTTGTGAGTGCGAGGAAAATAACCTGTTCCTTTTACGTACAGCTCTATGAACTTGTTTTCCATTAGAACCTAGCGAACAGAGGCGCAAGACAGACTGGTAACCAATTACAATTAAACTTAAGTCTCAGATTGTTTCGCTACAACACAATTCAAGGCAATTACTGTTGTTAGGCTACATCGGCGTACTGGAGGTAGAATTCTGGTATTGGTGTGTTTGGTAAATGACACAAAAGCATAAAAAACCTTAAATGAAGCGCATGGCAAGTAGATGACACATTCAACAACCTTACAAAACAAACTGCGAAAGTATTTTTAACGCTAACCCAAAAGGAACATATTACCAACTAGCCACGCCTTCGAACACCGACACGCGCAGTGAGGGTTTAACCGCTTGTTTTACTTTTAGAAAACTTTAGCGTCTGTTAACGTTTTACCAATCAGTTTGGCACCTACGGTGTTTATAATGTAACGACTAGTTTCTCACGCTCGCAGTGGCGTGGAAGCGGACTAAATCGCTCTATGACGCTTGTTCCACGGGTTCGCTTTTCAGTAAAAAATGAGGCGGAGAAATTGTATTGCTTAACGACATTTTACAAGTCAGTAAAACAAACTTACAACACAAGCAACATGTCCAAGAAAGCCATCTTTAATAACGTCGTAATCGCTGAGTCTTCAAACACTGTAGTAGTTGAAGGTACGCTAATACCGTTCACTCCGGCGATTCTTTGTTCCTCCCTGGCTTACACGCGCGTAGGTAACCACTACTTCCCTGCTGATTCGCTCAAACAAGAATACTTCAAAGACTCGTCTCACACAAGCGGTTGCCCATGGAAAGGCCTAGGTACGCATTTTTACAACGTAGTGTTAGCCAATCACACTAGATGACGTTGAGTAACGTTTATTCACAGCAATTTGCTAACAATCTCTTTTAGCTAGCTACAAGACCGTCTCTGTTAACGGAAAAGAGAGCGAGAACGCTGCATGGTTCTACAAAGAGCCAAAAGTACGTTTTTTTTTCATTTTAAGACTTGTGCCTTTCTAAACAACAAATAGGCTGCTGCAAGTAACATAAAGGGACACTTCGCATTCTGGAAAGGTGTCAAAGTCCAATAAGTAACTAATAAAAGGCTGTTATTGCGAGACTTAAGGTCCCTTAAAAAAAGTTCGATATTTTTATTTTTGTTTTGTTAAGTAAGTTTTTTATCGAAGACGAAGACTTTTCAACTGTTTGTGCTTGTGGTTGTGCTTGCTGATTTTCTTCCGCATCTTCGTTGTTTTCTTTCAAGTAATCAAGTAATTCATCAAGGTACCATCCATTACATGATATGAAATAAACGTCTATTGTTGTACCTTGACCATGACTATCGAGTAGTTCTAGGTTTGAGTAGTTTAGATAAAAAAAAAGAGAAAAAAACTTCAAGTTTTTTACGTACTGACTAGCACTCTACTACTTGTTTCTGGTTTGAAACTAGCTTTATGATAAGTTGTACCTGACCCTTGCGGTCTTGTACTTGCAATATTAAATAGTCCACCAACCGGATTACCTAAAGAATAAATCAATGAATAGATACGGAATTTCTTGCAAATATTTGAAATTCAGTTGAAAAAAAAACAATCAAAGACATGTAATACCGACCTTCTTTTGGTTTCATTGCCTCAAAATCATTATTACGCATTCCACTAAACTGGTTGGAGTATTTAACCATTGTACCAAAAGGTTCTGCTTCTTTGGGAATGAAAAACAAACAGTTGTTAACTGGAGTAGTGTATGACTGAATATCAGCGATACAAATAACCATCTCGGAGATGAGTGCCTTTTTTTTGATTTTCAACAAAATATTTGCGTTTTTTTTATTTCCTGGTTTTGTGCCTATTTTTATGTTACCTCCAATTATAAATTCTTTTCACGTACAGTATCCTCCTCCGGTTCGAGATTTGAGGCTGTTAAAACCGTAATAAGATGAATATTCACCGCAATCACTGTCAGATACTTCGTAAGCGAGGGTACGTGGCTTTATAGTGGCTATATAGATAAGTAGGTGGTTTTTGTGTCTAGAACGTACAAAAGAATTTGTATGCTTTGAAAAACGGCCTTTCTACGCACAGGTCGTCGTCTGGTACGCTTTTTATAGTAGTAACGACATTGTTACCAAAAGAAGTGCGCATTTGAGCTGACCATACGCTCGTTGATGTAGCTGCGTATCTAATGGCTTTGCAGAGCTCAGAGCATTTGCATGCAATTTTAGCATCTGCTGCATCCAATATTTGAAGCCACAATTCGTGTGGTAATGAGTCCATGCTACTCAATTCAACTTTGAGCCAACGACGCCCAGACTTCTTGGCTGCTGACGACATACTTAAGCTAACTTAATCTTCGTACTGTTTCTTTTCTTGTAATAATTTCGGACAATAAGCAAGCTCTGCTTAGACATATAACAGCTTCACGTAAACCGCGAAAAGTACTGCAAACCCAACAAGTTTATTTTAACCGCACGTTTTTTAACGAGGATCAGTAATGGTACGTAAAACGCAAGAAATACCTACAACTCTCTTGTAAGTAGTCATTTGAATGCAAAGCTCCTTGGAATTGTTTTTTTGAAGCGATTTCTTTGCTTTTGTAACAAGTACCATTGAAAGAAGAAGATAAAGGGCAGCATCGCTTTTGAGACTGTTTTGAAATCTTTGAGACGTTTTTACTCACCTCAGAACCATCTTACACTTCAATCGCTACTTTTAACATATAGTTATGATGCTATAGTTACAGGTAGTCAAACTTTTTGCGATTTATGTACCGAGAAACCGTACTGACAGACAAAGCAATAATTTTTCAAACTCGCTTTTTCCGAAATTCTAAGAAACTGTCAAAAGCGAGCTGCCCAAACGTTTTGTTTGCCTTTTTTGTCTAAGTTTTTACAGTCTAGTGCAAAGCTTATCAACATAAACTGTGAATTGGCATTGGGCCCTTTGACTTTACTAGATATTCCATGTGAACTTCAAAAGTATATTTGTACTTTCAATGCTGAAGTCTTCACCAAATTTCACGTGCTATCAAAGAGAGCTGCTATTAATACACATTTTGACAAACTGTTACAAAAGAAAGGTGCATGGATACGATTTTATAAGAGTGGAAATTGGAAGGAACACGGGATGTGGCTTGATGGTAAACAGCATGGCAAATGTAAAGGATGGTATGAGAATGGACAACTTATGGAACAGTGGACGTGTGTTAATGGTAAGCAACATGGTGATAGTAAGGGATGGTATGAGAATGGACAACTTAAGGACTACAGCATATGGGCTCATGACCAACAACATGGTCATGATAAAACATGGCATGAGAATGGACAACTGAAAGAACAACGCATGTGGGTAGATGGTAAACAACATGGTGAACGTAAAGATTGGTTTGAAAGTGGACAACTTAAGGGACAATGTATGTGGGTTGATGGTAAAAAGCATGGTGAAAAAAAAAAGTGGTATGAGAATGGACAACAAAAGGAACAATGCATTTGGGTAGATGGTAAACAACATGGTGAAGCAAAATATTGGTTTGAAAGTGGTCAACTTAAGGGACAATGTATGTGGGTCGATGGTAAAAAGCATGGTAAAAAAAAAAAGTGGTATGAGAATGGACAACTTAAGGAACACAGCTTCTGGATTGAGAATAAACGGCATGGCGAAAAGAAACGATGGTATGAGGATGGCCAACTAAAGTAAAAAATTTGGTAATTTCACAAACTGTACTTTTGACAAGTTAAATCAAAATCAAAGATTACAATGTAAATTATTTATCGTTATAGTTGGCAACCCTTTCATTTTTCTCAAACACAAGTTCTCAAATTGGCATTGTCACCAAACACCTATGAATATTTGCAAATGTATATCAAGCACAAGAATAAACTTTAGGTAGGAGCGTAAGAAATTACTGAGGTGTTGCAATATGGAGATTATAGTGAGCGTCATTCAACAAAACGGAACGAGATAGCAACTGAAATAGGCAAAAGGTTTAGGAGTTTGTTAAGGTGTTCAACAGTTTATTGTCTTGGTTTTGTATAGGTTTCAAAGTTGCGTGTCACTTAAAAGGTCATACTCAGGTTCATCGTTTACAAGCGCACGTTTCTTTTTACAGTAAAAGAAAACAATCATACTTGAAACGAAAATAACCAAAGCTGCACAAAGTGCCAAAACCAAACCTACATACAGGTTTTTGTTTCGTTGTTTGCCAGTAGATTCAGCAGGAGGTTGTTGAGGTCCAGTAGGTGAAGCTGTTGTTGGTACTTGTGTGCTTGTAGGCGCTACTGGTTGTGTTGTTGGCCGTAACGGTGTAGGATGCGTGGTCGTTGGAACAATTGTTGTAGGTGTTAATGTTGTTGGAGGGATTGTTGGAGGTGATGTTGGCCGTAGTGTTGTTGGCCATGTTGTCGTAGGAGATAACGTTGTAGGTACACTTGCTGTTGGTGATACTGTTATTGGTGGTGCTGTCGTTGGTGATGCTGTTGTA